>JANSTP010268536.1:0-10585 GCA_025330745.1 Cladonema radiatum | reverse complement strand
CAATGTGCTAGAATTAATGAAATAATATCATTTATATCAGTTCAATTGCATAAAAGTGTAAGAAAAATTGATATTTGACCCTAAAAATTGCGAAATTTCTGTTACCAAGGCTGAAAAACACGGTTGCTATGGCAACCAAGAGACGTACTTGGGCATGATTTTTATTCCAAAATGTGTGTTGGTAAATTTTATGAAAAGTCACCAAGTATTAGGCAAAAAGCCATTATAGTTCAAATTGTGCCCCCCCCCTGGGGTGAATAGGGTTAACTAATCAGGCCTTGGGATTTCCCTCCCAGGCCATTTACTTTTTCTTTAATTAAGATGTCAAACATTTCCCTTGGGCGTTTCACTGTTGCTGCTTGCTCTCCATGCTCCTTGAATAAAGGCTTTGCCCTCCAATGAATAAACCTAGATTAAAGCGGCAATGCCAGGCAAGCCGCAAGTGAGTCACGGCTGAATGAATTTTTTTCAGAGAGCGTAATAAAACGTTACGTTATATTATCTTTTTGCGCACGCTTGACATTGTCGCTTTAATGATGAACATCTTTGGGTGATTTCGTTTTATTCCTTTTTTAGATGATGACATGATTGGACGTGTTCAAAGTCCAAGATTGAAGAAAATGAAAAGTAAAAATAGGAAAGCTCTCGTTTCGCCAGTGAGATCAAAAAATCAAAATTTTGAAACAAGACGATCGCCTCGACTAGTCAACAAAACACTGTTTTCTGAGAAGAAAAAAGCGACTGGAAAATATAAGGCAATCTCGGATGAATCAGGTTTGAATAATAATGTTCTTATCGTTCAAGCATAGTCCTCTGAAGCGTTCTGCTATGTTTTAGTGAGTTTGAGCAAAGATGTGCTAGCTATAGGTGGTGGTTAGAAAACAAAAGAGTTTAATAATTAACACTTATTGACTTCAGAGGAAAACCCGTACTAACGCATCGCCAATAATAAAGGGACAGAAAATAAGATTCTTATCACCACTTATTAGAAGACGTTACAAATATTTAATGAGAAATTTTATTTAATGAGAAATTTTTATAACCGCCTAATTGCTTAAACTCACTATTAATCTCTTAAAAGAAGGTTAATCGTCCAATGAAGTGAAATTTATTTAGAACTTTCACACCATGCAGCATCCTGAAGCCTTGCAATGTTACAACGTCTTATTTTGTGAACTCACCTTCAGCAAAGCTGTCTCAGTGTATACCTGCAACAATAGTCACGGTAGTGGAAATAGCCTTCGGACATCGAACGTTGTCTGACAGTAATGCAAAAATATCATCAGCTAAAATATTTAAAAAGACAAAGATAACTGACTATTTCTATTACATATTCACTGCTCAAAGATGCTTAAAGTATTTTTCATATTCCGACCGTATCTAAAAATTCTGCATTAAATCTATTCTCATATTGTGAAGACATATTCAGGTACTTTGAACCCAATTTTTCTTGCTTTCACAATCCAATGTCCAATGGTGTCCAATGGTGTCCAATGGTGAAATTTGGCTCATTCCTAGTGTGATATTTCTAAAACTACTGTACAAAGTTTTTATCCTTTAGAAGATATGCAGCGCTGCTGTTTAGGATTGTTTCTGTTGTCTACATTCTTATGATAGCTGAGTCTTTTTTATGCAGATGATGAAAGTTCGACAAAATCCATTGACAGACCTCGGTAAAGATCGAAATCTCCACAATTCAAACATGGTCTACCTAGTCCCATTAGAAGTGACGATGAGGCCCCCTCAAACAAAGGTTGGTGTAACAGGAGAGAAGACACTTCAAACAAAAAGAATATGTCTAAATATTCAGGCAACCGTGGTGCACAGTTCGAAGAAAGGCCAATGAAACGTATGGAGTTATTCTCTACTTTCCTGACTGCTTCCACCTTCTGGCTTTCTACCTTTGAAATAATACTTTCTGAAACAGCATTTTGAAACCATACAGCATACAGCATTTTGCCACAATTTAATTTACAACTTTTTAAATACTCCCTACTTTCAGGGTTTCAATATGTCATGTTGATGGAACTTCAGGAAGTGAAAGAAACTCAACAGAGAATACTGCTCGAAATTGAGGAATTGAGTAGCAAGAGACAGCCAGACGACGAACAATATGAGGTGCAGAGTTTCCTGAAAAAAATTGAGACCTTGGAAGAATTCGAAAGTGAAGGAAAGAAATTGGAGCGAAAAAAATATTTCAGGAACAAGGTATTGTTTTTACCTTAAGAAGTGCTTTTATTAAGGCTGCTTGGAGGGAGAGCCATAGCATTTCCTAAGAAAGATATATGGACCTCTGTGGCGTCAAACTATGCTATATATACAGTTTACACGTTAGTAATATGCGATGATGGAGATACTCTACATGTTTTTTTTAAGCATATGATTTTTCGAAATCAGGCCCGGTTATGATTAACAAAAAAGTTTAAGAAAGCTCAAGTTATGCTTGCGATATGCCTATGTAAATATTTTTCGAAAAGTCAGTTGTATTAGAATTTTAGTTACAGTAGGGTAGAGACTACACTAGACTAAAATCTAAGTTTTTATGTTGAATGACTTCTTTACTATTATTCAGCAAACAGAAAATACTGTAAGCATGCCTTTCTCCTAATTCGCAGAAATGAAAAGCTTAGTTTTAATTAGATAAAGGCTCAATAATATGCTTAGCATATGCTTAAATTTTGACTAAACCTGGGCATGTATATGCTTATAATGTTATGCTTATAAAAAAACATGTATTGTATCCCATGTATCAGTGTTTCGCTTTGTTACAAGGCTAGATATAGAAATCTTAGTGACCTCTCTCCCAACATCCATACAGGCTTTCCTCCCAGTCTTCATGACAATGCAAATGGAAAATTTCAGTCTTTATTTCACAATATTTTTTTTTATTATTTTTGTTTGTAATTTTGTTTATTGAGACCCTTTAGATTGTTTTTAATTGACATTTAAAAACTTATTTGGCTCTTTTGACTTTTTCAGAACGCAAATTAATCTGCTTTTTAATATTTTCCTAGATAAGCTTAGTGCAAAGTATTGGTGGAAAGAACTTGAGATCATTAGTCAAGAATGCGCTTGATACTATGATGAGCCGAGACGTCCAAATCTCTTTAGTAAGGAAGGCCGAAAGGACAAAAAAGCATTCGTTACGACAAAGCATTATAAAGTAATAATAGGTAAGCGCATTTACTTTTGGTACATTAATTTTGTGCATTTTATTTTATAATTCAATAAAAGATTTTTATGATTTTATGATCACTTGTAAATTCAGAAACCATAGACGATCTGATCATTTCTTGATATGTAGAAGTCCACCTACTTCATTCATCGTAGTTTATCCTTTCCCAATTAATGTTCGTAAGTCTAAAATAATAATGTTCGAAACTAATAAACAAGCAAACTTTCATTCAGATGCGTTAGCCAGTCCAGAGAAGCAAATTAATAAAATGGATACCAACTTCGAAATAGGAGATTTGCTTAAACGTGTTAAACCAGCAAAGCAGCCTTTGGCAACATCGACTGCATCTGCATCTGGAAATTGAAGGAACAATTTTGAACGATCCAATGTTTGGTTTCGTTTTATCGGTTCATAAGCAAATACATTTTTTTCTTTTTCAGCCATTAATTTACGTTATTTAGATCCTTTTATTTCTATTTTAAATCATATTCTGGATCTGGTGATTAGGCCTCTTCAAGTCTTGAAGTCTTTTTCTTTTATAACATATCAATCGGCTTATTTGAATGGAATCTAGAATCAAATAATCTTTAGCCTCGAACAGAGGATAAGAAAATTTTTATTTATTATTCTTCAATGATTATTAGGTTCAAACAATAGTTTCTGGTAGTTATAGTACTTTAAAATAAAATACAAATATGAGAAAAGTTTGTAGTCGTACTGTAAATCTGGCTGAAGAATCAGTATTTCCTTCTTGTGTTTCGGTAGAAGTATTGATCTTGTATCAAATTGTTTCTAGAAGTATTACTTAGCATATACGTATTGTTGATGTAAATACAACTTTTGATATAAAGAGTTCAGAGTGTATGCTGAATATTTTGAACTATTTAACGGCTAAACGTGTACATATTCCACATATATATAATATATATTTTTTAATGGAAAACTATCAAGTATTAGTCATTATTTCCTATCTCATACAGTTTCATAGGAACTTATTCTTATAAATCGATAATTTGAAAGTGTCTGTTTTTGCCCTTAGAAAAGCATTTAACATTAGCCATTTTAAATAGGTGAGGGCATGGTATACAGTAGACGTCTACTTGAAATCCGAATATGGACCTTAATCAAAGCATTTCTGTAGTTTCTACTGTCTACTTGAAGATTGACTAGAGTATCGAACGTATTGTAGGTCTAGGAAAGTTTTGTTGTAACTAATTCCAAGAATTCAAACAAAAACATAATAAATAAATAAACAAATAAACAAATAAAACGCAAGTCATATCACCCTGATAATTGTCGTTGCAGATTATGCAAAAATTGTGCTACAGTTGTTTAGCTTACTGTTTATACAAAGTTACCAATTTGTCTATATTTGCCTTTATTTTCGATTCTAATTATCTAATACACATCTAATACACATCCCAAGCTTCCTTTGCAATTTTGCAAACATACCAAATGACAACATTTTTTTGAAAAAAGCTTAGCTATATGTAAACAAGTTTGGATATAATTGTCAAGCTGCATGCATTGATTTTTCAAGAGAATTGTAGTTGCGAGGAAATGCTACGATTGGGGTAAAACAATGAATTAAGCAGGGTTATGTAAAAATACTGGGAAAGGTCCTTATTGCCTTTTAGTTCTTTGGAACTCAAGGGAACGAAAATGTATGTTGTAAATATATTACTTTTATAGGAGATCATCTGCAGCAACATTGCATTCACTTCACGAGAGTCAATTTTGGCTAAATACTGTAATTTGCTGAAGAGTAAACAAACTGGTAAAGTTGCTGCCGTAGTTATTGATGAAAGTCATTGTATCAAGAAGTGGTAAGTTTCTTCCGTATTAAAAGCCAAATTAAATAGTTAAGTACTTGAGCCGAAACATATTATCATTTCTAATTAATCTCAGACTAACCATATCTCCTATTTCCCTTTTGTTCCTTTTTGTATTTTTAGTTCCAGCATAGAACTCAATAAGGAATCCAAAACCCAAGGCCCTAGAAAATTAGAGAGTTGCAAAATTGAAAATTTTTTTTTTGAATTAAGGGAATCCATAGTTTGACCCCCCTTTCCTAATGGGAGATATAACTTTCGAAATATGCTTTCTGGGGGGAATAGAAAAGTTTCTTATTTAAGGGGGTATAAGCTAAAGTGTGGAACAATTTTTAGGAGGGGGAAATTAGGCAATTTTTTCACCTATTAGTCTTACTAATGTCAATCTCCTTCATAGGCTTGCTAACTGTAATGTACATAATTATCTTATTTCATAGTTGCAATGCTGAATATGTCTCTTAAAAGGCAACGGGATAGCTATTTTTGCTAATAGGGGGATTACATACCTAAACAGAGGATTCCACTCCTTTGCAGTTTATGGGAATATGCAGGAGGCTGTTTCAATTTCGCATTAATGTTTTGTTATCAACATTTGTTTGCACCTGTCCTATTAATTTTTTTGTGTAATTTGAAAAGGGATTATTTTATTGTCAATCGATTCATGTCTTTGACGCAAACCTTTACAGTTAATATATCACGAAAATATTGCAATCAGGCAGATAAAAATGACAAATACGGTTTTTAGGGCACTTTCGTCCTCGAAACCTCCACCAACTTGTCAAGGATATCATTCTTTTACTTAGAGTATTATGTCAATAAGTGGTCCCCATAAATTAACCCGCTTTCGTTTTCTAGAATTACGAATTTCTAGAGAGTCAACGTTTGAGGTATATCCATCCACAAGTCCATCAGAGAGAGAGAAAGAGGCGGTTTGCCTATTTTGATCAAATTTCTTATACAATGTAACCATTTTTGTATTTTTTCATAGGGTTTCTTCAAATGACGAGTCATAAGCATTTCGAAAACAATATA
The DNA here is from genome assembly GCA_025330745.1 of Cladonema radiatum. Classification (NCBI taxonomy): domain Eukaryota; kingdom Metazoa; phylum Cnidaria; class Hydrozoa; order Anthoathecata; family Cladonematidae; genus Cladonema; species Cladonema radiatum. Next base: position 4,546 of record JANSTP010268536.1, on the reverse strand, counting down.
TGTGAATCTTGCAGAATTGAGATCTTCAATGATGACACTGGTTCCTGTTGCAGCACTCGCAGCAACAGCTACAAAGGAAATGAAAAGCTTCATTATTGATAATATGTTTCTGAATTCACTGAAAGTATTTGCTGCATCACCTAAAAAGGACAATATTAAGTTTTCTCTTATTGGAATAGCCGAGCGTTCTATAGAGTTGTCCTTTACTCCTTTTCTGAACGAACTATTAACCAGCGGTCACCATACCAAACCAGTGCTTTTTTTCTGTCAACAAATGAAAGATGTCAGACTTTTGTATTACATATATGAAAAAGTTGTTGGAGAAATATATCATCAGTCTAAGCACATGCCATTTGAATATGTATCATTCAAGGACAGACAACAACATGAAAAATTGCATGCTGGAAGAATTTTCAAAAGAAAAAGGGGCTGTTCGAGTGTTAATCCCAAAGATCGCATTTGGCATGGGTTTTGATTGCAAACATCTCAATACAATTGTTCATTTCGGACCACCAGCAACAATAGAAGATTATGTTCAAGAAGCTGAGAGAGCTGGGCGTTAAACCACCTTCTTTATTTTAGAAAATATAAAACAATAGGCCTCTATCAAAGATAAATGTAGATGTCGCATGTTGTTAAAAGAATGCGACTCTGAAGTATCTATTAATATTGAGAAGCACAATTGCTGTGACGTTTGCGGAAAGTCATGCCATTGTGCAGTTTGCAGTTTTACGGAAGTTAAATTGGCCAACAACGAACTTATAACATGGATTTATATTCGAAACTCTCCGGAGATAACTTGAACCAGAAATACCATGGTGTTCCGGAACAGACTATAAACCAAACAGTTGACATCTGTCACATTGATGTTATACCTGATGAGATATATCAAAGCACACCACTATTAAAGTAAAATCTTGCAAATGATATATTGCTAATTATTCAATATGTATTTAAGCATTACAGCACCACAAACGTGGATCAACTGCTGAATGAGTTGTTAAGTGATGACATCTTCTCTGAGTCAAATAGCATATCAGATTGTGACGACAGAAGCAGTGAAAGTGACTATTCCCCAGGCTTTCATGTAAATATTTCTAATGATTTTTATGAAGAATATTGAAAATTTGATTGTTCTTACGTTCAATTTAATTGTAACGTCTATTGCGTTAACACTTTGGGGGTGTGTTTTATTCGAATTCCAGTATTTTGCTTGGTCATTATAGCCCAGCCTTTTCCTGCTGTATCTGAACTTTTTCGCAATTTACTATTTATTGTGTATCGTCTTCAAACTTAAGCATTTAGGCTACCTAGTTATGTCTGAAAGTTTTCTACCACAAAACTCTGTGAAATTGTACAAGATTTTGCTTACATGTTTTTATGAAGATAAAAATAATTTAGTTACCAGACCCTCTGTTGCCATGCGACACCCATATAAGGATTTTCGGGGGTCATTTTTGGGCAAAATAAGATTTTTTGCCCTAAATTCCCTCCGATCATGGAATAGGGCTATAAGACAACCAACTCAGTTTCTAGCACAAAATATGTTTAAAATCTGTACACAAAAGTTTTTTGCGCAATTATGAATTAAATTTACCTTTAGTGTACAATTTTTTGTGGGGGGAAATTTTCGCGAAGTTCGTGAATTTTAAACCTTTGAAAGGTAGTGCTTGTTCCGTTTTCATTTCTCAGAATTTGTTACAGATTAGAACTATAGGGTATAGTGATTTGCCTTTTGAAATTTTCATCACGTGAATTTCAAAATAATGAAAGTATTCTTTTGCAAAATCATAATTTTGCTTGCTTGCCAAATTTTTTGTTGTCAAATTCCAAATTCTGGATTAATAAATCATTCTCACGTCCATGGTTATTAACAAATAAGGGTCAATTCTATGAAACATTGTGATCTTAAACAAATGTACTTGGGACCATATTTATAAAAACCTCTTAAAAAGCTGCAATCGCCTGTTGCAATTACAGGACTAAATTTACAAAATAAAAATTCAGCAATATTCAGTTGTGAAAATCGTATGAAAAAAGAATTGGTACTAGACTAAATCTAGTTGTTCTTACAAATTTTATCCTAAGAACAAAGCATCTCCCGTATTTACTCCTGTATGACAAATATGCGATGCTTTTGATCAGTGGTTTCCTTTTTCCCAATTTGTCAAGAATGAAACAGAACTAGTGTAATTTGGTTCAAAATATTTTTTTTATCTACTGTTATGGCATCTAAACAAGACCTAGTTTTAGTCTTTCTTATAATATTGATCTAAAATTAAAGCTTCTTAAAATATTACAGGAGGGGAAAAGGAGGTCATTGAAAAAAAATCTAAATGACGCCTTATGGCGTCGCATTCATTTCAGAGATTTTGATGACGTTATCACTTTAAAAAAACAACGGTAAGCCGCTAATTATGGACAGAGTTGTTTCCGTAATAATTATTCATGATAGGATGATTGGTATTTAATTGATGGACTTTGCTTTCCAAAATTCCAAACAAAATTGGTTTGGACAAATCTCAAAGAAAATTGAGAATTTTTTTTTTGGAAAACTGTATCTCCTCATTCAATATTTTTTGGTAACATCTTTATGCAACTTCATATTTGGTGTGATCTTTGATTTGATGTGTAAATAAAAACAAATATGACATCTTCCATCAACTTTTTCACGTGACCTCATGGAGTAAGGTTTATATTTTTAGAACCTGCTAATCATTCTTTATTTTTCGGAATCTTTTATTTTTGCAATAAACGCCTCCTCTAATAGATGCCCCCTTGAACAATCGCCCCCCTAAAAGGGGCCTTTATTCGAAAAGTGATTACCAAGAGGAGCGTTTATTTGAAAACTACCCTTACTTTTGTCCTTTTTCGCCTGGGTGTTACGTTGTTAACAAATAGAGATATTATAAAAATAAACAATATTCAATAAATGCCATCTCAAAAAATTAAGAAATTGAATTAACACTTCGGGCGTGTCTATTCAAAGCTTTATGGTATGAACTTATCTAGGTTTGAGAAAACCTCTTTATGGTACTCTGTGTCAGATTTGTCAATGTTAAGATAAGGTTCCAATTTCTCAAGAATGGACTAGACATAGTATAGGGTCAAGCTAAATCCTTTCACGAAAATTGTGGCAATAATGTTTCATAATTTAATGAAGTATCTGAGCCCCTCCCCTTTAAAGGAACCCCCCTCGTATTTCTAAATGAATTGTTTTCCCCCACCTGTCTAGTGGAAACATTAAAGGTACAAAGGGTACATACCTTTAATTGGACGCTGTTGAAGAGTTAAAACAAATTTTAAATTTTTAATATATAACGCACACAAAATATGAAAATCAAGCTCTGATCTGGCCAAATATCTTTGTGAAAGGAAATGTTTAAAACTAAGGAGAAAAACTTTGAAAAACCCCATTTTTGCATACTCCCCCAATTTCTAGGGAGGTTTATTTTTATACCCTTATCATGTATTTATTGCCCCCTGTTTTATTTTTGCTAAGTAAGGAAAAACTAGAGTTAGAATAATATTAAAATGTATAAGATAAATTTTGTATGGCCATAGTCTAACTATTGAGAATAAGGGTCCAGTTTTGAAATAGCAATATTCACGAATATCAATTGTGATATATTTAATGTTTTCAAGCACGTCTAAAATATATAAGAATACAAAAACATCAGTGGAAATATATGAAATAATAAGATAATATTACAATATAACATAATAAACATTTTGTCAAAATTGTAAATTTTTTCTTTCAAAACTACCGGATTTACTTTAGGATGGAGGAGCGACATTCGGAAGAAAAGATAGGTGGTAATTGTTTTTCTCAGTCTGTACAAGAGTAGAATACTATCAGTCGGATTAGCCTGCAAGTAAAAATGTATGTTGCTGGAAATAAAGATGGAGATTTTATAGAACATCTTAAAAATCAGACGACAGGAGTTTAACTGAGGTATTTAAAGCCAGTCATGATTAATTTTCAACAGTCAACGACTAGTGAAATAAAAATTATTTAGTAACTTGAAAAAATTTTCAAAATAAATAAATGCAAAAGAAATAACACAAGTATCAACTCGTGGTTTTTTCCTCGACTCGTAAAAATTGTGTTACAACTCGTAAATATTGTAATTCAGCTCGCTTCTTTCATAGAGCAACTTGTTGTTTTTCCAGATCATATTGCTATTTTCTAGTTAAATCGCAACTCGTGGAAGCAACTCGTAACTCGTGGATTATCTAAACACATCTGGCATGACAAAAGTTCTTCGCCAAATAACAAAGTGCATTCTTGCTATAATTGGCAACACCATCAGCATCTGTTTTTATAGGCATATCACTCGGATGATTTTTTGCATGGCCTTATAGAGATTTTGAACACTGAAGATTTTCAAACAATAAGGGTGAATGAGATACTTTTTGCCAGGCATACCCGTGTATGGTCGCTGAAATAAATAATTATTAAGAGTCACATATATTTGATTGATAGAGGAGTACCGTCTGGTGTCTGATATAATTCGCGATGCTTAATAATTTTCAAAAATCTTAT
>JANSTP010268525.1:0-10585 GCA_025330745.1 Cladonema radiatum | reverse complement strand
AGTATTGTCCTTATGGTTGATCCCTTCAATGTAAGAGACCTTCTAACATTCATGACACAGTTCCTTGATTCTTGATAAGGTTCATGCCTCTTTTATATACTTCTTTTTTTCTGTTTGTGACATATGTATGATTTTTAAAGACTGTATATAACAATGGTCCAATTTTAACAATGGTTTGTAGGATTCAACCTGATATCTTGAGAGTCTTGATACGTTTTTGATGTGTTGATATGATGATATATTTACAAATATTTTAAAGTGTCTAAGACATGCTTCGGATGATTAGTCTAACACATGCTTTATATATAAATTCTTTGTTGACATAAGTTACTGCAATTGTAAAATCGTAGATTGTTGCGATGTTAACAAGATTAAATAATAGACCCTCCTTCTAAAAAAGCATCACATGACACTGAAGTGTTGTATAGGCCTTCTAGTCCAGATAAAGCGAAAGATCACTGAACAATTCCTTTCTGACAATGCACAATTTCTAATTTAAAAAAGGTGAAAAAAAGTATAAGATAGACAGTTCCCATGGCAGCCATATGTCAAAATTGGTCTAAAAGTTTTCAGAACCATTTAAGGTATATGTATACCAATTTGGTTCACTAAAAAAAATTTCAAGAATAGACCATTTAATGAGGCCACAGGTCATTTCCATAGCAACCAACCATCAATATTGGACTAAAACTGTTAGAACCACTTGAGGAGTATGTGTACCAAATATGGTTACTGAAAGCAAAGCAAAATGCAGGGTGTTAGTTTCCGCTCAAGGGTGTTAGTTCTGACAGACTTTGATAGGGGTTATTAGTTTCCACTGAAGGGTTTTAGTTTGGACAGAATTTTTTCTCAAAATGAAAAGTCAGGGACTAACAGGGTATATCTTTTTATTCAAAACTGTTTCAAAATTGAACTGTTTCATTTTTAGACTTTTAAGTACTGGCAGTAGTCTCAAGACAAAGCGTTTAACATATATTTTTGGAGCTATGCTATGTGGGTAATGAAAATTATAGATATTTACTCAAAACACTGACAAAGACAAAATGATGTTGCAATGTAATGTGATGTCTATGCATACTATGTGACATCACAAAAAGGATAAAAGAATTTATTATGTAGATAATAAGGATAATTGAAATAAAATAAAAAAATAATCAAATGTCATGTGATGTCACCATTGTAATCTGGCAAAGCACCATAAAGGTTATGATAAACATTATGTTTCAACGAAAACATGTTAATTCTTCTGAGTATGCCCGAGGAGATGATTTTCCACAGTATCCATAAAGAAAACCTTGCAATAGCAAAAATAGATTCAAACAATTTTAAAATTTTCTTCTTCCCAACCATGGGGTCCCTAACCTTGCAATTTCTCAAATTCAATTTTTAACAGACTTGGAAAACTTAGCTTGCTCACTGCTCCAGCTATTCCTTTGAAAATACCTTTTCTAACAAGCAATACGAATGATTCCATGACATATATATTTATTTCAAATGCAAAATAATTTTACATAGATTGGTTAGAATATCAAAACTATGATTCTTACCAAGTGTAAATCAACAGGTCTAATACCTTCAATATCATTATCTTCAATTCTTGCACCGTGTTCTACCAACAAATAAGAAACTTCAAGGCTTTGCAAATTGCCAGCACAATAATGAAGAGGTGTGCGACTAAGAGAAAAATAATATTAAAATTCGTCACAGAAAAACAAAACAAATTAATTATCTTGTATTTTCTTTGTTTCACTAAATCAAAATTAGTAGATATGATAAAAGTCTTGTAGCATTTCTCTCTGCAAGCTGTTGCATTCAATATCACAGATTCATGAACTTGTTGTAGTAAATTTATTTATAACTAAATAGCATAATTAACTGTCATTACTTCAATACTAACTCTGAACTGCTGTAAAAACAGTAGTAAAATCTATATTAATGATTCCACTTTAATGCCTTTTATTGTTTTAATGCATGATAAATGTTTGACCAAAGCTTAAGATCAAAGTGGCTTCCCTATTTCCCTCAAAGTGACTTTTTGAAAGTTTATAGAAAAAAGTTTATTTCTTAGGCATTTCTTCACAAAACTCAAGAGGGAAAATTTCATCTTTTTTTGGCCTGTCCTTAGGAAGCAATAAATTCTAGTAATGTGGTACAATTCCCGAGATCTGTAGGTTTACAATTTCCTTATAAACTTGTCATTTTTAGTTGAGCTCCTTTGGCTGGGTGCAGTAGCGATAAAATAATTATTTCATCATTTAAACTAGAAAAATCTGCTTTCAATGAAGTGTATTCAGACAAGAAATTTTGTTTTTGTCCATAGAAATTAAAATATCTTTCTCTGAACACTGCTCACTCAAAAAACTCAAAAATACTTGACAAATAGAAAAAGTGTACACTCTCGTAGAGTGAAAGCAAAAGTGACAGTAGCAAGTCCACTAAAATGAAAATAGAAGAGAAATAATCAAAAGCTATCAAGAATCATTAGCCTAAAGGGAGTAAAATACATGAGTAACTCTGCATGCATAGATATATATGCCTATAGATGAGAAGACTTGCAGATTTTTAGCAGACGTTGACGAGGCAATCTTAAAAACGGCTACAATTTTGAATAGTTCCAAATATCAAAAACCCAAACACGTAAAACATGATTCTCTTTCTGCAGAAGGTAGTCAAGCAGACAAGATGGACAAGATAAATCTCTGGGAATCTGTGGTGACTATGGTCTTTATCAGTATTGTAGCAAACTGGATATTTCAACTGTTGAAAATGGCAAAATAATATTGTCGAAATATCCAGCTATCTTAGAATTTATTCTTTCAAGAATTTTATATTTTAAAAACTGAAAGATGTTTTTATCCGGTATTTGTTTCCTATTAGACTCTGATTAACCCAATAGTTATTTTTCTTTCCTTTGACGTCCTGTTTTGTTTTTTTTTGTTTTTTTTTTTGTTTTTTTCATCCAGCATGATAGCCAGTACTTTTTACTTTTGGCTGTAATTCCAAAACTTTTACTTTTGAGAACTTTCTGGGTGATATTCCATGCCAGTTGATATGTAATAAATAAATATCAAATACTAGATTGATGCAACAATCAGACCTTGCACACAGATCAGAGGGGTATATCTATGCCTTTTTAAATTTGGTTTTCCGATAGGTTATGAAGGGTCATAGCCTAGCGCAGCCAAGCCGCTTTTCTTTTAAAAAGAAATTCACGAAAAGTAGCAAATTATTGTCTAACCACTGGGCGAAAAACGGCTTGGTTCGATTTGGAAGGGAAAACTAAAATATATTTCGTTTACTTTTAAAAACCAATCAAATTATCTTGTTTTCAAGACATTGTTTTACTCGCAAGTCTATTGGTAGTTTTTTATTTTAAGGATGTTTTTGATTGGAAGGTTCTTTCAACTTGTCAATCATCTGAATGCATTGTTTTATGGACCAATGAAAATACTTGCTTCATTTTCTTGTTGCAAAATGTTATGAGTTTCTTTGCTTGAGTCAAACTAAGCTCTTTTTTCGTCCTTTAATATATTTTTACTCTGACTTTTCAAACTACGCTAGAGTTTAGCTACGCTAGACTAGAAGGGTCAAGAATTGAAAGCAAAAGTGAGTAAATTTTTATATATAGCTATATTTTAGAACTTCAAAACAACAGTCTTCATACAACCTTCGTCGTTTCAGCATAAAAGAATTAACATATTTCAAGTTTTTTAAGGTCCTTCAAAATTCAAGAACTTTTTTGATTGTTGTCATTTCCAGTTTTTGCTTTATGAAACTTTTCGCTAATCTTTTTTGCTTAGCTAATCTTTTATGCATGGAAATGGAATCGTATTGTCAAAACATTTTCAATAATTGTTTCGAAAATCGGGTTGAGTGAATGCCCTCAACAATATTGTTGCTATATTTTGGAGATCACAATTTTTCAACGATTGAAACAAATTTCTTGGTAATACTGTCAAGATATGTGTCAATATTTTCTTTAATGTGTTAAAATCAGCGTATAAACATGTAAAAAAGCTGTTTCAAATGAAGTTTGAAGCGTTGGAATCTTTTAATCAAATGCCTCAATGAAGCGTTTGAAAAAAATAAATAATTTCTATTCAAATGCTATAGAGAGCATTTGAATGTGTTTGAATTTTTTTTTATAAATACGCTTCTTCAAATTATGAAGCGCTTGAAACGTTTGTTAAGAACATTTGTAAGAAGACTTCTTTCTAAATTGATGATCACTTTTTTCTCCCCATCAGTCATTATAAAATAATTATTATTCTCTGTGATACTCCAAAACAAGAGAAACCTTTTGAATTCACTACTCAGTTAATAAAGTGATACAACTGATTAATCGTGAAGCAAAAAGAGACGAAGAATCGAAGAATATGTTGTTCTGATATTTTAAAGGCAGTAAGCAATGATGTCTCTTTAAAAATACCAAGCCAATGGAGGATGAAATATTGCATTTACCATTTCGAAAAGTTTAAGAAGAAGTTTTAAATAAAGCTTTAAAGTAATTCCAAGGTGAAAATATAAGTTGGGATCATATGAAAGAGGAGAAAAAATGATGAACACCAGTTTTTATTTCATCTAAATACGACTTTTGGTTCTCAAGATATTCGAGTTTAAAGAATTGTCACTTAGGGAATTTCCCTAAATAATTGGAGTATCTGTGGTGTCATCTAGTGTATAGAAAATTTGCCTCAGTCCTGAATGTTGAATATCTCAGGTTATGATATAATTCCATGCATGCATATAATTCCGTACAATTTGTATAAATTAAGGAAAACTCAACTACAAAACCTTTTTTTCAAAAATAATTTTTTCTTCACTAGTTTCAGGCCCATTTTTGTTATAGGTTAAGGCACAATATCTAACCAACAAAGCTTGTTTTCAATAAATGAGTTCTTTTTTTGAGTTCGAAATCTTTCAAAGAACGTTGAAATTAAAAAATAATTTTAAAAGATATTTTCAAAAGCTCTAAATTGAGGATAGTATGATTTTCAAAAGACGCCCGGGACTAGCAACCCAAAAGCTTATTTATCAAAAAATTTATTGCAGAAAAGGTGTAATACACATCTACTATCTATATGAAAGTTTTAAATTCAATAGTACTATTATAACCTAAAATATTTGAAATTTAAAATTGGGGTAATTTAAAACTATTGCCCAGAACCACTTACTCTTTTATTAAAAGATGATCACCATAAATTGACCCTTCGATTGATGCATTGGCTTACAACGTTTGATGAAATTGATTTTTCTTGACCGAAAGAAATGACATCATTGGTCACGTTATTTGGGGAACCTCCCAGAAACGGCACCAAACAAAAATTGACACCTTGAAACATGTAGACTTCATACTAATGATAAAATATTTGATAACACAAAGTGTCAGGATCTGGGAAATAATGCCCTGTCTATGACCCTAAAACGAAAAGGGGCTAGGAACTAGTGGAGTAAAAATTATTTTTGAAGAATTCCTTTGCGATTAAATTTTCCTTAACATGTAATACTTCTGTCAGGGCTTTATGCAGATGATTCTTAAGACCGGTATATGGTCTTAAGAACTCAATCTTAAATTGAGTTTTTGAACTCAATCTTAAAAAGATTTTGAAAAATGGAGTGGATGATATGTAAAACGAGCGTACTAATAACGCAAAAATAAATGAGAAAGTATTAATTGAATTAAGCTAACTTAAAAACTATGTATAATTCTATAATTCACACTAAAAGTCACAATTGCAGCATTTCTTATTACTTTTACTAGTTTTCCTGATTTTTTATTTTCTGAATTTATTTTCCATGCATTTCTTTCATATCTTTGGCTGTGTTCTCAAACTGCATTTTCTTTTTCCATCCTGTATTTTATATATACATAGGGCTCAATTTTTAAAATGTTGTTAAATGAAGTAATAAAGAACCAATCAGCAGGTCAGTGTGTGAAAAAAACTCTTTCACTTCAAAATAAGTGCTTTGCGGTTCTTCCTGGAAATTTTACCAGCCTGCTAGGGAAACTTTGTTGAAAGGAGTCGATTCACGAACATCTAGAGAGGTAAATTTATAACATTTTCTTACCCAGAAAATAAGCCACTATACTATAATAAAACTCAATCTTGAAAAAAAAAGCGATCTCAGGCAAAATTGTCTGTATAAAACCCTGTTCTGTGTAAACTCTCATTCAGGAAATTGCATTATAACCTGAGATATTTTACATTCAAAATTGGGGCATTTTGTCTATACACTAGAAGACATCACAAATTTTTCAACTTTTTAGGAAAACTCCCTAAGTGAAAAATATCTTAAGAATGAAAAGTCAGATTGAGATGAAGAAAAAAGTAGTGTTTATCATTTTTTCTCCTCTTTCATTTGAACCCAACTTATATTTTCACCTCGGAATCACTTTAAGATGTTCTGCACAATCTTTATAACAAAGATCTATAAAAATTATAAAAGTGAAGATTTAAAGACTATTGCATGAAAAATAGCTTTATAACTATGCAAATTAAGCTATAAGATGAATATTCAGCAAAAAACATTAAACTATTCAATTAAAACTAGGTCCCAGAGCACAATCTAGAGACAAATAAATTCCATCAATCTTAATATCACTTACAAATGACAGTCTTTTGCGCGAACATTTGCTCCAAAATCAAGTAAAACTTTTGCAATTGCTCGGTTACCTTCACCTGCAGCAGTATGTAAAGGAGTCTCATCCTTGAAACCTTCAATATTTACATCAGCTCCCCTAAAATTAGTCAATAACACTTAGAAATTATCAATAAAACACAGAACAACATAGGGTATCCAGAGAGTATCTAGAGTGAAAATAATATTGGTGGATAGGTATGAGTGCTCAAAAAGTTTGAGAAGAATGCCTTAGAAAAAGAAGTCTTAAAGAAACGTATTGAAGGAATGAATACACTTCAAGAATGTTTCAAGGATACAACGAGAAGTAAATGTTTCAATTGAAAATTAATACATTTTTTAAAAAATACTTTTTTATTGAATTTCAGCTATTTTGTCTGCCCTTCTTAAGATAAATCGCTTTACGACAAAAGTGATGCTCATTTACAAAAAATGAACAGTTGGTCTTGCTTTAATTCCAAGTTTTAGTTAGTGCTATTATTTCCATGATTTCCTGGACAAATAAGTGATTTCAAATTGCTGCTGATGTTACGCCAGTTTCAGTAGATGACTAATTTTGTAGATGATTCAGTAGATGATAATGACAAGGAATCAATTGAATTAAAATAGCTTACAGAAGGTATATACCTCCGCTTTGATATGCACGCTTTAATACAGATACTGTAATGCCTCGATTAAGCACCGGGGCGCTTATAAAATTTTTGAGGCTTTTGGGTGGGCACTTATTCGAGGGGGGCGCTTATACGAGGGGGGGCTTATTTAAAAATTAGATTTTAGAGCAGTTCAAAAAGATCGAAATTAATGAAATTTTTTTTCAGTAGCACACCTCTTTTCTTATTTTTTGACAAAAAACAAATAATATTGAAACTAAAAATAAACAGTACTACCAATTCAATATTTGTCACCAATTGTCTTTGACTCTCATTAAAAATTTCCTCCAAAATTCAAATAAGCGCCCATCTCTAAAGCTTAAATGGTGGGCGATTATTCAAGGGGTGGGCGCTTAATTGAGGCATTACGGTAGTACTTTTTATTTCAAAATGATTGTAAGCTATTTTTCTGCAAGGAAAATTAATGCCTTTATGAAATTTATAAATACAAACTGTATGCAGCATCACACAATGCTGAATTATCATACTGCTAACGCAACCCCAGCAAGATATTGCTGCAAGATCCATTATATTCAAATCTCTGATTATAAATTTGACAAAAGAGAGACTTCTAAAAAGTGATTGGATATCTGATGATAAAACAAGGATTACTGACAAGTTTTTTGGAACACTGTTGGTTTTGAAACTTTTAAAAACATATTTCATGACACTGATATCTATGCGCTCTTTTACAGACAACCATCCTATTGCGACAACACCTCCTGTGGTTGTGTACTTTCGTAAGACGTAACCGGCACATGATGTTTGAAGTTTTTGTAACCTCTTTATCTGATAGCTCAGCCCTTAAATTTCAGATAAACTTGCCTCGACAAAAACCAAGCTAAAATTGCCGAGGCAACGGAAGAAAATGCAGTATGTATTGAACTCTGCCTCGGCATTTATTTCAGCATTTACTGAGTGCCGGGGGAAATTTTAAAGACTGTAGTTTGGAAGGTCTATGAACAGAATATTGAAATTGTCAATTTTTGAAAGATTGAGTGATTCAACTAGCATTTTTTGTGCGACTTCGGAAGTATACCTCTTCAATTTCTTTAGCATTTGTAATGTTGAATAACATTCGTTGAGAATTTTATTTATATGATTTGTCAGCGTTAATATTTTTATCTATAATTACCCCAAGCAGTTTGTAATCATCGACTTTTTCTAATATCTCGTTGTTACAATTGATTTCCAATTTTTCATTATCAATGTTGTGGTATTTAGAAAATTGCGATAAAGAAATTGTCGTAGCAAAACAACACCAACACAAATGAAGAAAAGAAAATCATCAAGAAATGCTGATTTTGTCAAATGTCGCCTCCATCAAAATAATACACAAAAAATCTTGTACGATAGAAGAAAACTCATTGTGCCAAAGATGTGTAAGATTTGATTCCCTCCATTCTCCTAAACATGGATTACTTCCGAGATATTCAGATGCTTCCAAGAAAATAAATGTTGTTAGAGAAGGTGCAGTAATGATATCAATACAGTGGCTCAATTGTAATATCTACACATCATCAATACAAACAATTGAAAGAAAGCTGGGCACTCTTTTTGAAAGTTATGAAGCATTGAAAAGATTTTCAACAAAAAGTGAAACATATTGGTTAAAGTGCGATCAGTTTTTAAATCAAATGCCAATGCTGTTTGATATCATTGGTAGGTTGTTTTTTTATTTTAAAAATTCATTTTCTTCTATTGACATAGTAACAGCTTTAAATTTTAACATCAGGAAACAAAGAGTGCATTAAAACTCAAGAAATGTTATGGAGTGTGCAAATGGATAGGAATGACTGGTAATTTTATGAAAACCAGAAACAAATTCAACCTATTGGTTATCGTACAAGGCATGTTGATAAAAGCTGGGAAAAAAGTATTCAAAAATTTTTACTGTACAAATTTTTACGAACATTAACACTAAAACATAAATTGGTTTTCTGAATATTTTTTCTGAATTTTTTAGTATGAAGAGAAAAGAAGCTAAGCAAAAAAGATCTCGCAATGAAAATTTTGACTTTACTACTCATGAAAATAATTGTGGTAATGAGACACAGTGTTGATCAAGATTATGTTGATGAGAATTCAGAAGGCACTACACAAGGTAAATTTGTCTTAGTTTCAAATAAATTAAATGATGATCTTCCAAATCACTACAGGCATATTCGAATGGGAGCCAACTCTGTGCGGCCTGAAATATATGAAACAATTCAATTGCTGGAATCAAAATTTCACATGTTCCACAAGCAATCAGAAGGTGCTATAGCAAACAATAGCAAACAAAACAGTAGCAAACAAATTATTTGAATGTCACATATACGGAGAATGGAAGCCTTTTACACCGAATCAGGTATGTAACTATAAGGCATTTTTTCTTCGAAAATGGTAGTAGAAAAGTAAACCATATATCATTTGATAATTATTATTTCACAGAATTTTGATAAAAACACAATGCCTATCATGTTCAAGGCATGTTGAATCTTTCATGGAAACAATGGCACTCAGTAAAATGGCTGAGGAAATAACGAGTAATAGTGAGACGCTACAATTTTCTTCTATGTTCAAATTGCCTAAACTTTTATAATAAATGGTTTTTTCAAAAACACTGCTATCTTGAAAACAAAAGAAAGTGTCTTAAACAACAAACGTGTTCATTTTATTGCTCATATGTTTTATAGGTCAAGACAACTGTGTTGTATACTCGAATGATGGCTCTTCACAAACTGGGGTTGGAACTAATGTGGTTCAATGGAATACCAAGAAGTTTGGTGAATCACATGAATGATGACTATAACATGTATGTTATCTGCTGCTTCAGGTTACAAACATTTGTCTAGAGATATTGCATCAAAAATAAATTTTGTCATGACAGACAGTACATCTCATAACACAAAGGTGAAAGAAAAGGAAATTTTCTCTCTCCCTAAACAAATAGATGTTAAAAAAATATCCTCTCAATTTTTCATAGTTATTAGATTAGATTTGTGACAACCTTGGCATTGAAAACACATCATCAACTCTATTGAAATCACATCATCAACTCATCATCAACTCTATTTTGCAATGTTCATCTACTAATGATGTTCCAAAGAAAAATTAAAGATATGTGCTAAGAAATTCATGACAAATTTGGCCAACAAAAAATAAAAGATTATTTTCTTGTGGATGTGGATTTCGAATAGAAATCATTTATTACTAGCTGCACGCAGCGTCGCACGACGTATTGGCCTGCTAACGCAGTCCCAGATCGCTGCACGATCCTATACCATCAAGCTGTAAATTCTCAAACACATGTT
>JANSTP010268514.1:0-10587 GCA_025330745.1 Cladonema radiatum | reverse complement strand
TGTAGCAATCGTAAACATCAAAGAAGCCAACAAATTCAATGAACTTGGAAATGGAAGTCTATACATTACACTGCAAAAGAAACTTCCTCAGCAATTATTGTCACAATATCACAGATGGCTATACGAAAAAAACAAACAAGAATCTGTGGAAGTATTGAGGGACTGGATCATCAAGGAAGCTGAATTTCAAACCATTGCACACGAAGCAACTCACGGAGTGAGCGAAATGAACAACCGAAGAGGAGGAAAACACTCATTCTTCAGTGAAGATGGAAAGTCACAAAGAAGATTCAAATGCCAAATATGCGGTGAAGATCATGGAGTTTGGAGGTGCAAGGTTTTTCAAGATCTAAGCATAAAATATAGATGGATATTAGCAAAAAAAGAAAAGCTTTGCTACAGATGTCTCGGAGACAATCATCTTGATACAGCATGCACAAGATGGAAGATATGCAACATTGACGGGTGCAAGGATAAATATAGCAGACTACTTCACACAAGTCAAAGCGAAGACACAAGGAAGCAAACACCTCAAATCACAGAAGGGGAGCAACCAAATCTGACGGAAAAGCAAACACACTTGAGTAGTTAAGATGAAATGTTATCTCTAAGGACAGTTGCTATTGAAGTTTCAAATCGCAAGAAGTCAATTATTATCAATGCACTCCTGGATGATGGCAGCACACAAATCTACATAAATGAGCAAGTTGTCGGTGAACTTGGATAGAAAGGAGAGTCTTGCAGCACACAAGTCAATGTTTTGAATGGTATGATGCAAACACTTGATCTAAAGCCAGTAGATCTTCAACTCAACAGTCTGTACGGGCAGTTACAAATGAATATCACGGCATGGACAGTAAAAAATGTGACAGGGAAAATGCAGTCAATCAATTGGAGGAAAAAACGATACAAGTGGAATCACCTGAAAGGTATCAAGTTTGCATCACCAAGTAGAAGAAACACTGTTGATATGCTGATGGGAGTACAAAGATTCCAACTGTCCCGAATTTTTCGGGACTGTCCCGAATTCATGCATCCTGTCCCGAAGTCCCGAATCACAGTACACTTGTCCCGAATTGGTGCTTTCTCCTTCACTTTTGCAGAAAGTCCTAAGTTTTCTCTTCTTTTTCGTATATTTCTCTTCTTTTTTGTTATATATTGTGTACCTTTGTATGACACCAAAAATTCTTTATCAACGGAGAGATGTTTTGATGTGGTTTTACCATCGGAAGTGCATTTTCCGGCGATCTGGAAGTCTGAATTTTCAGAATTTTGTGGAAGCATCACTGAAGTATGAAGGAGAAAGGTATGAAGTAGCAATACCATGGTGGAGGGATCCATCCAACATAGCAAGCAACTGCGAAATGGCTCAAAAATATTGCAACTGACAGAAAAGCGGTTGCAGAGGAACCCAGAAGTCAAAAGTCAATACATTGAAACTTTGAATAATTACTTGCAGAAAGGATACATTGAAGAAGTCTCATGTGAAGAAAACAAGTCAAACAGCTGGTTTCTACCTCATTTTCCAGTAGTGAGGATGGACAAAGAGACAACAAAAACAAGAATTATGTTCGATGCTTCAGCACAATGTCACGGCTATTCACTGAAGGACATGATATACCCTGGACCAAAATTACAAAACGATTTGTTTGATGTGCTACTAAGATTTCGGAAGAACCCAGTAGCACTAATATGTGGCATTGCCAAAATGTACCTTCAAATGAAAGTTAGATGTGAAGATAGAAGATTTCTTCGATTCCTTTGGAGAAGCTGCAACAATGACCAACCAACACAATGCTTTCAATTCACACGACTCGTTTTTGGATTGAACTCTTCTCCCTTCGAAGCGCAACTGATATCAAGGAAGAATGCAGAAAAGTTCAGAGAAGAATACCCAAAGGCTGTGGAAACAGTACTGAAGAGCACTTACATGGATGACAGTATGGACATCACTAGCACAGAGGAAGAGGCAGTAACACTTTACAAGCAACTTATATGCCGGAATATGCACCAGAAAATGGTTATCAAATTCAGAAGTAGTCTTGAAGCATATTGATCAAAAGAAACGAGCTTTGCAATTTGAAGAACTACCAGCAGTAAAGACGCTTGGTATATTGTGGAGTGCAAAAGATGACATCTTCTGATTTACAACGCAAATGATAAACATACAAGAGAATCTTACAAAAAGATTGTTCCTGAGTAAAATATCAACACTCTTTGATCCACTTGGATTTCTTAGTCCATTTGTCATCAGAGCAAAGATCATGATGCTGGAGGATTGGACATCTTGTACAGGTTGGGATGAACCTGTCAATGACAGAATTAAACAAGATGCAAAAAAGTGGTTCTTGGAGCTTCAATAACCTGATAAAATCATCATTCCAAGATGCCTGCAAGAAGTGACATCAATCGTGAAGGAAAGACAGTTCCATGTATTTTCTGATGCATCATAGAATGGATATGCAGATGTTGTATACCAGAAAAATACATACAAAGATGATTCTACATCAGCATCCTTCATAGCAGCAGAATCAAAAGTGGCTCCTCTGCATGCGATAAGCATTCCAAGGCTAGAGCTAATGGGAGCAGTACTGGCAATGCTATTACCATCATCAGTGGATCAAGTAAATGAAGTTGGTAAAGAGAAACTTACCGTCTGGTGTGATAGTATTAATGTCGTGTATTGGATTAAAAGACCAAGCAGAACATTTAAGCAGTTTGTTGCAAACAGGATTGGTGGGTTGCATCAAGGTTCAAAACCAAACCAGTGGCGTTACATCAACACTTCAGAAAATCCAGCAGATATTGCATCTCGAGGAACGTCAATCCAGACTCTAATTGAAGGAAATCTATGGTGGACAGGACCAGAGTTTCTTACAACATTAGAAGAATGCTGGCCCCCAAAGAAGATCTATGAAGATGAAAATGTGATATCAAAAGCTGAAGAAAGAAAAGCAAGAAGCTCAAACTACTTTGCAAAAGCAATGGAACAAAATGACAAGGAAATTTGGCGTTTAACTCCAGCAAGATACTCAAGTTGGATTCGTCTTTGTAGAGTTCAAGCATGGGTAAAGCGATTCATCTTCAACTCAAGACCAAATACAGAAACAGTGAGAGGAGCCTTATCTGTTGACGAAATCAATGAGACAGAAACTGAAATCATCAGAGAAGCTCAATATGAGACTTCTCCTAAAGAATATAAATGCTACAGAAAAATCAACCAGTTCCAAGCCGCAGTAAGATATCTTGTTTATCTCCAATCATTGATGAAGATGGGCTTCTTAGATGCGACGGTTGATTGACGAATGCAGAATTTCTTCCATATGATGTCAAATATCCGATTATCTTGGGACGAAAAAATGAAGTTACAAGATTGATTGTGAAATTCTACCATGAGAAGTATCATCATGCAGGTGGGACAAATCAAGTTTTGTCAGACATTTCAAGCAGATTCTGGATAGTTGCAGGGAGAGAAGAAATTAGAAGCTGGGAAAAAGAATGTTGTCATTGCAAACAAAGAAAGGCGGTTCAAGCAACACAAATTATGGTACCTCTTCCGAAGCTCAGACTAAAAGATACGTTGAAAGCATTTTCAAAAATAGGAGTGGATTTTGCTGGACCATTCTTCACCAAACAGGGTCGTGGTAAAACAAGATTAAAGCGATACTTGTGTTTGTTTACTTGTCTACATACTCGTGCTGTTCATCTGGAAGTTGCTTTTGGCCTTGATACTTCAGCATTTCTCAACACATTCTTTCAGATGGTTAGTCGAAGAGGAATACCTAGTGAAGTCATGTCTGATAATGGAACTAATTTTGTAGCGGAAAACAAAGACTTGCAAGAGATTGTGGACAATCTAAACAGAGATGAAATAGTCGACAAAACAAGTCATTTAAAGATAAAATAGTATTTTAATGCACATTTATCTCCACATTTTGGTGGCATTTTTAAGTCTATGATCAAAGCAGCAAAACTTTCAATAACATCACAGTTGAAGAATGCAGAAGTAAATGATGAAGAGTTGATGACCATTGTGATTGGCGCTGAAGGACTGATGAATTCAAGATCTATAACAAATCAATCAGCAAATGTGAAAGATGACTGTGCGTTGACACCAAGTCATTTCCTACACGGTAAAATTGGTGGAAATTTTACACCTCATATTGATGAGAAAACAGCTATGAATCCCAGAAAAAGATGGAGACGTGTGCAAGAGTTCTTGCAACATTTCTGGCGAAGATGGATGTCCGAGTTTCTACCAAAACTAAACTCAAGAAGTAAGTGGAAAAATGTTAAACGAAGTGTTGACGTTGGAGATATTGTCATCGTAGTGTCACTAGATGCACCTCGAGGAAAATGGCTTCTTGGACGAGTAGTATATATTAACGTTCAAATTGTGTCAGTGAAATCGGTGACAAGGTATTTACGACATTGATTTCGAAAATATGTCCTTTGGAAATAAACGAAGATGTTAACGAGCATGTCGTTGAAGAAGGGGAGGATGTTCAGGAGAAAAAATAAACTTTGAGAAATGTTGAGATGTAAAAGAGGAACAATTTTTGTGTTGTTTATTAAAAAGTGGAAAAACAACTTAATTAGCAATTCCCATAGGAGAATTAAGCAATTTGTGCTCTTTTATTTTATTTAGTAGTAATAAATTTGTTTGTTGAGAGGGTGCAATTTCCAAAGATCATTTGTAAATAGTTTATAAGCAGTAGAATTATTTAGAAATACACAGTTAAAAATTACTTGAGTTAAAATTCAAGTCTAGCTTATATTCTCACTAACACATGCATTTAGAAGTAATTTTGAAGGATACCAAGAAATTAGGCTTATTAGGTCTTAGGCTAGCTTTCATTATTGGACCCTAGTACAGGATAAGGCGGTGGGTCAATTCAGAGGATCCTCCATTAAGTTCTTTTTTGTTAATAACCTTGAAGCTTGTGATATATCGTAAACGGACTATCACCGGATTTCCGGCATGACATCGGCAACCGGAGACATGGACAGCGCGGGAAGAAACTATATATATTTAGGAAACCGAACTATTCATTGTGTTGTACTAGTAGATTGAGTTTGAAAGAAGTTCATGCATTATTTCATCCTCTGTTTATTCCTTTACGTCTTGAAGGTATTATAGCTGGCGCTGCGAGTAACTCCATTCTACATTAATTACTACATCTGCTGCTGTTTCTGATCATACTTCACCTGCTACTGTAGCTAGCTAGATGGCACAGGCTGACCTTCTAGATATTACTCCTCCACCCCCATTCAATCCAAACGGAGGTCCGACGAGCTTACGTATAACATGGCTGAAATGGAAAAATGGTTTCATCTTATACTTTACAGCATCTGGTATTTACCAAGATTCTCAAAAAAAGCTCTCCTCTTGCATTGTGGAGGAAAAGACCTCCTTGATCTATTCGACACTCTTCCAGAACCTACCTTTCCTGCTGATGGCACCACGTCTTCATTTCAAAAAGCTATCCTAACACTAGACAACTTCTTTTTAACGCAATAAAATTACCGGTATGAGAGACACATGCTTCGTTCATACACCCCGAACCCAGATAAACCTATTGCTCAATTCGTCACACGTCTTCGTAAACTTTCAAAGACATGCCAGTTTCATGATCCAAATGATTAGATTGTTGACCAAGTGATTGAAAAATGTGAATCTAATAAGCTTCGTAAACGCCTAGTCAAAGAAAGTGAACTCACTCTTGATAAACTTCTCGAAATCTCACTACTCATAGAATCAACAAACCGTTAAGATGACTAATTCAAAATTGCCAATCATTCTGCTGAAAATTCTCTTTACCAAGAAGACAGCATGAACAAATTGTCACTTCATCGATGTAATAAAAGTCGTTTATCCCTTGCCCCACGCCCTGCTAAAGGAATTGTAGCCTCACCAAGTGATCGACCGTTGTTACAACAACAAACCTCCAACTATGGTCCGTCTACATTTTGCTTCAGATTTGGCGGTTCCTCTCACTTAGCAAACCAGTGAACCATCACGAAAGGAAAATATTGCAATAATTGTGGTACACCTGGCCACTTCTGGAAGGTTTGCTGATCGCAAACAACACAACGTCATGCTTCCGCCTCCAACATTCGTTGCCTCACCGATTTCCACTTCCAAAAAAATGCTTCATCCTCTGATGATGATTTCATTCTTGCATTATCACTACAAGTTCCTAATAAGTGTAAAGTTTCCTTCAATGGACTACAAATGTTTGCTTTAATCGATAGTGGAAGCTCTGTTAATGTCATCAGCGAAGCTATATACAGTAAACTATCCCCGGGACCGCCTCTTCTACCCTACAGCAAACCTGTTTTTAGCTTTCACTCGCCAACACCTTTACCCATTACAGGCTATTTCACCGGTGAAATATCCACTCCAACAAATACTGTTGTCAGCAAAATTCTTGTCGTTCCAAACAATCCCCGACCATAATCAGTTTACAGACCGACATAGATCTTAATCTTCTCCAGATTACGGTACCACCACCACAGGAGCATGTGAATTTGCTTCACTCAAACCCTTTGTTTAATCGAAGACTTTCTTCCTACGAAGATTGATTTGAGGGTCTCGGCAAACTGAAAGATGTTCGGATGTTAAACTAAATGTTCAAGTTGACCCTTCATTCCAACACGTTGCTCAACCAGCCCGCCGTCTGCCCATTCTGTTGAAAGAGCAAGTTGATGCAGAACCTGATAAACTTTTAAAATCGAATGTCATTGAGCCTGTCCAAAATGCACCAACTTGGATTAGTCCCTTAGTTGTCGTCCATAAGAAAGACAGTTCAGAAGTCCGAATAGGTGTTTATATGCGCGCTGTCAATTGTACCATAATTCGTGAACACTACCAGATACCTACCCTTGATAAAATCACCTATGGATTTATGAATTAGGGCGTACCATGTTTACTAAATTAGATCTAAACAAAGGGTATCACCAAATTCCACTGAACACTGAAAGCTGTTCATTGACAATACTTGCTACGCACAGAGGCTTATATACACCAGATTGATATTCCATATCTCTTCGGCTGTGGAGCTATACCAGCGTGAAATCAAACACGCTTTGTCTGGCATTGAATGTGTACGAAATATTTCCGATGACATTATTATTGGTGCGACATCAGACGAGTTGTGCCTTCGTACCAAGAAAGTTCTAGAGGGTTTACGTGAAATAAATTTTACCGTAAACTTTCAAAAATACCAGTTCTTCCAGCCTAGTCAATGAGTCAAACACTTTCCGCATCCGGAACCTCACCTGATCAACATAAAATTGCTGCTATCACAAAACTGAAACCGCCATCTAATTTGAAGGAATTACGTTCATTTCTTGGAATAACAACTTACTGCTCCAAATTTGTCCCTAATTATGCAACAATTACTACCCCGCTACGTGCATTACTTCAAAAAGATGCTGTATGGTCATGGACAGTGGAACATGAAACAGCATTCCGAAAACTTAAAGACCTTCTTTTATCATCCAAAACACTTGCACATTTTGACCCTACAGCCCCCATCGAACTTATCACAGATGTTTCACCAACAGGCCTTGTTGCTGTTCTTCTGCAGAAACAACCTGATGGCACCAACCGACCTGTGAGTTACACTAGCCATTCTTTATTTTCTGTTTAAACACGTTATATCCAAATCAAATAAGATAGTTTAGCAATCATATTCGCAATAGAACGTTTCCCCTTATACTTGTACGGCCTTACTTTTACCGTCAAAACAGACCACAAACCGCTTGTCCACATGTACTCTGGCTACAACAAACAACTCTCACCACGTATTGAACGTTGGTTTATTCAATTAATGCCCTACAATTTCAAAGTCACATACCAACCTGGAATCAATAACAGTGCAGACTATATCTCCCGCTCCAATCACCAATTCCCCTTTAAATCAATCCATTCAACTGAGGAATACATCTGCAGGATCTTTGAGTAATCGCTTCCACGATGCATTTCTATTTCAGAGATACAAAACGCCCAGGAGAATGATTTACGACTTGCAGAGACTCAAAATTTTCTCAAAAATTCAGATAAATTCCATCTGAAATGAACAAACCCATACTTTCCATTCCTGTACGCATTATCGATTGTCCAGGGCATTATCATGTTTGATAAACGAATCGTTTTTCCACAATCTCTTCGAATCCACCTTCTCTCCGTTGGCCATGAAGGTCACCAAGGTGTTTTTTGTACAAAACAGCGACTTACTGCAAAAGTCTGGTGACCTTCTCTTACAAAAGACACTGAGTCCTAAATATCATACTGCCACAGTTGCCAAGTTGTCGCACCTTTACCACCACCACTACCCTTGTCTATGATGCCTCTTCCAGACAGTCCATGGATTCTGGTAGGATGTGACCTCTGCGGACCGTTCCTAACAAATGAATATGCTCTTGTATGTATTGATTACTACAGCCGTTATCCAGAAGTCGAAATATTACGAGACATCACTTAACAGAACGTCTCGAAAGTCCTGCCAAAAATATTCTGTCACTTCCACCCTGCGTCAACCATCGGTACCGACAACGGTCCACAAATTCGTCGCAAAACCGCATTCACTCACTTAATGCATGAATTCAACATTAATCACAGAAAAGTAGCAGCTTACCACCCTGCAGCCAATGGTGAAGTGGAACGCTACAAAAGAACACTAAAGAAAGCTGTACAAACGGCTATAGTTGAAAAAAAATTGGTATGACGCAATTGACAAGTTTCCCCTTGCTTATTGCAACACACCTCATCGTACAACTGGTCAGAGACCATCACAATAACCGTTCGGTTGAAACCTTTGTGACAAACTTCCCAAAACATTGTCGATATCTTAAAAAACAACCAATGAAACCTTACGTAAGACAGATTAATTCAACAAGACCAAAATTGAACAACATGCTGAAACCAAACGTAGATATTCCCCTCACAAACTTAAAGAACGTACCACTGCACTAATCACTAACAACAAACCCCACCGAAACAAATTTACACCCGCTGGCTGCCAAAATCATTTACTGTCAGTCGCATTAATTACGATGCAATCTTCCCACATGATGATAAAGGGAAAGAGCTAATGCGCAATGCACGACAAGTTAAACCATACCATACACCTTACCACCCTGTGAAAACCTCTGTCACAAAATCGACTTCAGAATCTTCAGATGACACCATACCTCGAACGAACGAACGAACGAACCAAGCTGATTGTCTCCAACAGAACATACTTAACCACGCCCAATCCAACGCTATTTCAAACCGACAGTTTGGACGATACAATACCATACGACAGGGCAGACTGGAAGCCTGATTATGTTTTCAATCTAATCACACCCTAGAGAGAGATGTGATATAATAAACGGACTATCGCCCGATTTTCGGCATGACATCGGTAACCAGAGACATGGAGCTTATAATAATGTTCGCATCCTGCTCAATAAATTGCCTAAACATCTGTTAAAATCAATCACTTCTACTATATTGGAAGATAATTATGGGAATGACATCTTTTTGTTGAAAGAACAGTATTATTTCTATGATATAATTGATACTAAGTTTCTGACCGTAATTTCTAATACAATAATACCAAAGAAAAAGTTCAAAAATGTATGTGTTGTCGACTTTGTTAACAAAGGTATAGATAGAATTCATTTGTCTAAAATCTTCAAATGTGAAGAGGTTGTTGATTGTTTATCAAATGTTCTTTAAAAAGTTGAGGAGAAACCAAAAGTTACTTTCAAATTAAGATTCGAATTAAAATACTTAATTACAAGGACACAGTGTCCAAAATAGATTTTAATGCAGTCAATGATAAACCTAAAATCAACAACATATTAGAATGTGATTGCTCAAAATCCAAGTTTTGTGATCCTCATTATGGAAATGTCATCACTGGAGATCTTCGAATCATCAAAAATGATAAGTACGAAGCCTAAGGGTCCCAATTATAGAGAAAATAAATCTATTAGTTTTAAGAAATACATATTAGCAATAGACACAGATCTCAACAAAATTATCAGCAAACTTACAAAAGACTATAACTTAGATGAAAATAGTCTAATTCCTTGGAGAGAAGCCATTTTGAGAAAGGTTAATCAACGCATTAATTAGTTGAAAACTAAGTTAAAACCTCAACAAGTGGAGGCAAGTTTGAATGTAATTTCTTATCTTGAAAAACTGGAAAATAGGTTTGTCCTTGCCCCTATTGATAAAGCTTCTAATAGTATATCAATTATTTGCAAGAGGTTTTATATTGACCGCATCATGTCTGAACTTGATATTATCTCTGCTTCAAATAACAGCACCTATAAACTATAAGCTAGTATTTCTTCTGAGGAAATAATTCACAACAATGCTCATATATGTAATTCATTGCCTTTATCTCTTCCTGAAAAATCTCATACACTACCTTTGATATATTGGCTACCGAAACTCCATTATTCACCTTCTCGGGCTCGTTCATTATCGCCTCTTCTTCTTGTTCAACTTTTCATTTCATTCATTTATTAATCCTTCGTTTCTCATACATTAACGCTAAATATGATATATTTTAAATAAACCTCACA
>JANSTP010268503.1:0-10588 GCA_025330745.1 Cladonema radiatum | reverse complement strand
GGTGGGCGAAAATTTTTAGGCAGTACAAATTAAGAAAAGTTGGACAGGGTTATGAAAAATCCTGTATCCGCCCCTGCATTTTGTATGGACCCATTGATCACAAATATCACAGCATATGGCAGTTTGATTGTCTCCTACATTTTTTCGACATATTCGGCAAGGATATTTAGCCCTCATTAAGTAATTTATCGTTAAAAAAAAAAAAGTAATATACAAATAACACAGTAGTAGCAACAACAAAGCGAACAAAGATATAAGACTATGCTCAATACTCGCTCAATACTATACGTGAAGACCAATCATGAATCAAGCAATCTTAAACAATAATAATATATAATTGTAACAAATAAACAAAAGAGTTATAGCTACCAGTATTTAGAGAAAAAAGATGGGTCGTGTACAAACAATAACAATCCATCATCCGGAATCGTTGTTACTCCTTAAACTCCTCATCGCGGTAATCGAAGATCGATTGGTCACCAGAATTTCGCACCAGATGCTACAGAGTATATATCGCATAATCATGCGATATATACTCTGTAACATCATTAAGGAGCTCTAAGCGATCACGTGTGAGAGAAGGTTGTAATTTGTACCTTTTGTCTTTGAAGAGTTTCCGCTTCTTGAAGATCTTTTCTTTATACGAATGGCTTTTAAAGCGTACTATTGCTGCTTGGCTCATATATTTTTTATTGAGTTTACCAATTCTGTGGCATTTGTCAATATTTGATTCTACTTCTTCCCTAAGTATATCTACTTACGTAATAATATCGCAGACCTTAGTTTTCAGAGTTTCCGTTGTTTCTCCGTTCGATTTCGGGATGCCGGTAATAACTAAACATGGGCGGCGAGAGTAACTTTCCAGATCTTCCACTCTGGTTCTCAGAAGGGAGGAAGTTGTTTGTGAAACAGACAAACGTCCTTCCAGTTCCATTATGCGATATTTTTGTCCTTCAAGCTCATCGATTTGCTTTTGAAGGCGTTCTGAAAGATTTTCTGACTGCACAGGCGATTTTCGAGGTTGCTGACTTTTCTTTCTAGTGCTGTAATTTTTGATATCAGATCTTCTGCAGCATGAAACGTGTTGGAATGTTTATTGTTATTACTGTTTAGTCGGACGACACAAGGACTCTTTTCTGGTGATTGATTCGTTCTAGTATGCTTTTGATGTTGTATTTTGATTTAGATTAGATGGTCTTCACAACGAGGGTAAAATCACACGTGCCATCAGCTCGTACGGTCTTATACACAGTGACTTGAACTTTGAGGTCGAGTTTTCGAGAGTTTACTGTATATCATGAAACAAATAAACACATAAGGTATGACAGATTCTCCTAATTAGGCGGCTTTTTTGGATAGCTAATAGCATGAATATGAAAAAAGCTTAGTATAATTTGATGTAAATATACAATTTGAGCTTTTGCTTGAAAAAACAGACTGTTGACAGCCAACGTGACATTTGAATTATATTTTTCTCTCTTGGTTTTATTCTTCCTCTCTCAGGCCAGTTTCTAGTTTCTTTTTGTTTACGTTTTTGGTTGTTTGCGTTTATGATCGGATTCAGTTGCTTAAGTTTACAATTATTAGCGGTTTATACCCTATTATTATTGGTTAATGATTCGTTTATGATTCGTTTATACCCATTTATGATCCGTTTATAATCCGTTCATGACTCGTTTATATCCGTTTGCATCCATTTAGGAGTCGTTTATACCCTATGAACGTTTTTAAAGTCCCGCTAAAAATTGAACAAGAATTTAATCGTATTTTTATGGGAGAGGGGGGCTGAATCGTTTGCTACTGCATATACTGTATATACTCAGTGTCTCAGTCTGGCTCCTTACCAATTTTATAAAAAGTACAATCAATACTATGGTACGGTAAAGAAGAAAAAATACTATGGTAAAAACAGGAAAAAGTAGAATAAGTACTCGCAATAAAAGGTAGCCATCCTGATTTTTTTTGTATATGTATGTGTGTGTTTTTAGGAAAATAGACCAAACCCATTATTAATTGCCAAAATTTAGATTCTAGTAACTATTATTCATATTTCAACAAATTTTCAATTAATTCGCCGGATTATTTCAAAAATTGCTGGATTTTGTAAACGACGGCCAAATTTCTACTTTTTTTTGTTATCGCCTCATATCTAAGTTATGTCGTCATTAAAACTTGTCCATAACTTATAATTGTTTTATATTAGTTGAGAGAGTAATAGTAAGTTAATATTTGGTGACATTTTCAACTAGTTTTTTTTTTTTTTTTTTTCGTAGTGCAGTTTTCTGCCATGAATATATTTTACCGACAGGAGCCCATGAACAATAGGTTTTAGCTTTTATCCAAGGAAAGAAGAGAGGGATCAAGCGACGTTTTACTTGAATGTCGGAAAGGTTGACTGAATTTCTTCGTTGTAAAACTGCCTAGTCCATGAAAAGGAGAATTTCTGGTGTCACGTGTATAATTATGGTTTATGTGTTTCAACGTAGGAGAGTGTTAAATAAAGGAAAGTCAACCATTTTGAGTAGCTTTAACTGTATTTGTTTTCGTTTGATTTTACTAGATCGAAATATCGATGCGCAAATGGGTATTAATTGAAGAATTCAATGTTTATCTTGGAACTGAAGAATGCCAAAGCAATGAAACAGACGAAACTCAAGAATAGCATATTGTATTGATTCTTGTAATTTTGTAGTATTAGTATTAGTAAAACTTGACTTTAATGTACTTTTGACTTTAATGTTTTTCAATGCCCTATTTTATTAGCAACTATTTGATTGTAGTTCACCCTTTCTGGTTAAGGAAAATATATGTGAGAAACTCACAGGTTTTCTGCAATTGTTTAAAAAAACATTTAGGTTGTTCTTTACATCAGGATGTTCAGCACTGCATTTTTTAATGACGTTTTATATGCCCATAACTAATCATTTATCATTTTGGAACTTGCCTTATAGATTCAAGACTTTAACATTTTTGTGTCTTGCGAGCCTTCATTCATCATTATCGCGCTTTCATCAATAGAAGGATGTGATTTTTAGCCGTATATAGCCATTTGATTGAGTCGCCATTTTTATTTATTTTCTAGAATTAACTATTTAACCGTCTTCAGGGCGGAATGTTTGATGGACGTTAGAAGGGTTGGAGGGGGGCTATAAAATCTACCCCCTCCCTATCTAACATCTCTAAAACTTAACGAAAAATCATGAAACTTGGGAGGATTGTAGAACAACCTTTCTAGTTTCAGAAAGTAACAATGACATAAGTCTGGAGGGTCCTTAAAGTGCCGATGTCAGCACTTTTTTCCGAAAAGTCAGAACCAAATTGAGAAATTTGGATGAAATATGCACAACTAAATTTTAGACACAAAAAAAATACACAGGGCTTGGGCCTGCGCCAGTTTTTTTTTATTCAATTTTTTCTTTTGGGTGGAGAGGAGTTAATTTTTACCCCCCTCCCCACCCTGAATAGGGTTAACAGAATTCAAATCAAATAGGCAAGGCATACAAATTATCTTATTCACACTTTTCAGTGTGTCACTTTGTAGCCGTTGGATCAACTGTTCAATTTTTTATAAGCTTTTAGGCTTGCGAATAGCCGTTCTACAGGCATTTTTAGCTGTGGAAGGAGAGCCGCTCTTGGGAAGAACATTCAAGCGAAATAAAGACATTTTAACTTCAGCTCTTTCAGGGGATAAAATTTGTGAGAATGTTCAGCTAAAGATAAGAACGGTTCTAAATAGGAAAAATTGGTTCTAAAAATAGAGCCATTTTTGTACACTTCGATTATCGAAAATGGGTTAAAAATCCTTTAGCTAGCTAGAAGAAAGAACAACCTTTTTCTAGAATGACTCCATCGGATGCTTCTGAAACATGAAGCTTTTCGCTCAAGCATGTTCAGATGTAAAGACATAATAATCTGGTTTTATTATGGTATTATTTATTATTATGGTATGGTTTTTTAATATATGTTATCTGATTTTATGTCTATTTTTTGATCATATCTATGGCTAATTGCTTTTAATCAATAAAGTTTAATCAATAGTGTTTAATTATGTCTGCAAAAGTTCTATGTTATCAATGACAGCTCAATAAAGAGCCTAAATCTGGCAATCAACTTTGGTTGGATAGACTTTACAGGGCCGTACCTGAGAAATATTACTTGGGGGCTCAATTTGTACACAAAACTGTACGGAGTTGGAGTGCCTGAAAACCTCGACCACCATGGTCGGCGAGAAAGAAAATTTTTGGAATCAGTCTCTCTAGAATGGCTATTTTAGCTGTTTTTCACCTGAATTATAGTCTTATATTGAAGCACTACGAAGACAAAATTTGTACAGTTTCACAGTTTTTTTTAATTGAGGGTAAACGACTTTAGAAAATTGTGCACATATGTTGAATCAAATGTTAGACAAATTTTATAAATATTAGAAATCAAAGCAAACAAGTATTCGAAACAAACGAAAATTGTGGCCTGTTCTCGAAAGTTTCATATTTTGACTTCCCTTATGAAATGCAATTTTTCATTTTTTAAACTTTAAGTTACTACCTGTTACTGTTATTTTTAATAGGAGCCTACGTTGACTATTTTGGTGCAATGCAATAATTTAAAGCCGCCCATCAATGCGCCCATTTTATTATAATTATAAATGCATTTTAGTTATTATAACTACAAAAATAATCTTGTTCATACTTTTTAAAAAATCACTTTCAAATCGCAAAAATTGGAAGTGGGGTAGAGCTTTTGGGGTGGTTGTTAGGCAGGAGCCTGGGGTATGGGGAGGAGGAGATTGCTTTCCATAATTGAGCAGATATGGAGACACAGTGCTATGCCCTGTTCATCGTATAGGATGGGTCGACAGCAGAGGCTATGAAGGTGACGTAAGCCGCGTAAGCTATGTAGGCTTACTGGGCAACGTAGGCCGCTTACCAAAAAAATTATTTTGGACAGATGGTAATTTAAAATTGTTCCTCTTTAAGAATATAACCAAATTCAGAAATGTAAATTTTGGTAATTTTGCCTTGCATCCCACCTAAAAGTCTTCAATCACAGTCAAAAAAGGAGCTGCCTATTGAAGGAAAAATATCATCGCTCTGGCAGTATTGTATAGCTTATGGTGCACTGATACAGAAAAAACAGTGTGGAAATTTTCAGCTTCACAGGATTCCGTTAATTTCAGATCCAAACTTTTTCTAAATATTTAAGCTTATAGAGGGTATACATCCACGGTATGAACATGGTAATTACATGAGTCAATAATATTTATAAGACGCGGTTTCTATTCTTGATGCCTTCAAAACTTGAACTACTTTATTAAAGTAACTTAAACAATTTTAGTCCAGTCAATATATCTTTAAGTCTAAAACAATTTGCAAGAGAAATTATCTTATGTTCTTTTTCTCTCTTTTTATATAGTTACTCATATCCTAAAAGTTTGCCCTGATTTGTCTTTGCAACTCTTAATAACATAACACCATTCTGGCTGGGTTTTTTGATAGTCTTTTGATTGATGTGGTGGGGTTAAAAATTACCCCAACTGGATAAAATCTCTGACACTTAACAAAATGAAATGAAACTTGGCACGAAACAGGGTATCATATGTAGTTTCCAAAAACAGAAAATATTTCTCCAAAGGTCACGTGAGCAAGTGATGACGTCATCAAAAATGCTCAAAAATCACTATATTTTGTATTTTTTAAAAGCAAATACTGATGATGTCACAGAGAAACTTCTAAGTGCAATGAGATGATGTTTTTTGAAATAAAGGGATAGAACTATACTTATTTTTCAAGATATTACCTCTCAACTAAATTTTTTTTTGAAATTGGGTCAAAATGGAGAAATTTACTAGGGGGCCATTTTGTTAGAAATTTTGAATAACCCATATGAATCTAACTTCATGAATCGCCATAAAATTGCACACACTTGCGTAGTTTGATGAATTAAATTGGTTTAAATTGTTTCAGTGACATATGAGGGCCACTGAAAGTGATGACGTCATCAAAAACGCTTAAGATCAAAATTTAAGTTTCTGCAAGCTTTTCGATGGGTATGATGTTATAGTGACGTTATTATGTTGCGTATGACGTGACCTACCATCTGGTATAATGTTTCACCAAATGAGGAAAAAAACAAAAAACAACTAATTTACATCGAAATCATAGCCAATATTTTTAAATATAAACAATAATTGCTATAACATGGTTGATTGATGACGACATAAAAGGGACTGGGATCGAGTGTCTTAAACAAATTTTCTTCAAAAAGATAGCAATTAAATATAACCACTGGCAGCACTGGGGAAGTTTTTTAATAATAACCACTTGGGGGCGAGGTAAATATACCCCTCATCCATACCTCCCAATCCAAAATAGGCTTAATTTTTTATATTTAACGTTACAACATAACTTTATCAGAAAGCTGGTTCCGCAACTCAGGAACAGTTTTTTTCATATAACTCCAAAATTAAAAGAGCTTTTGCCTTGAAACTTTGTCATTTTTATAAAATTTATCTACTAACATTTTCAAGATAGGTATCGACGCCCACTGCTGTGATGTCAATGCCCCTTTTTGGGTCCAGTTGGTATGTTTTTGGTGTCATTGGTTGGTGAAAGTTCTGTTTTTAGGCTCAATTTCCCTGACATACGTGATAATGTAACAGTACTTTCTGTTACATCTGTTAGTAGAAAAACAATGAAAACTGCATTTAAAAACTCCGTTGTTTCACTTTCCATGGCCATTCAAAGTTTGACCCTAAAATCGTCAGTATTTGGCAGCTTGTTGGTGAAAACGCCTTGTGTTGACTTCTTGTGTTGAAATTAGTATCAATGTGTTCATAATATATTGGTCTATCGCTGTACAAAGTTTTATCAGTTTATCTTATGCGGTTGGTTCAGTAGATATCAAGAGGAAGACTCCGCCTTTCCCAGGATCTCAAAGTCAAAAAAGCCCACGGATACTAATAGGGTTAAGGAGGCAGGGGATAAAATATGAAAATTTGTGCTATTAAGTTAGTAGCACATCTCAACTTGCAAATAATAGAAATTATTGTGCGCTGCAATCTACCTTCCCGACAACAGTTGATGATATTTTGATATCTTCTCAATAATCCTTTCTCCGAGACCAAAATTGAATGGCAAAACACTCTTCATTTATCAATTTACCATAAGTTATGAGAAAGTCTAGTACCATTTTAGATTGGTGATTTCGTTGTTTTTTGAATTGCAATCTCACAATGGGTAAAATTCAATAAAATTACCTGTTTTTAATGGAGTATATGTCAAGCAAGTATGAGGAAATACTTTAATGAAAGTCGAGGGGGAACCTTGCAGAAACCAATTGGCAGCAGGGAACCTAGAAGAACCAAATAAGGAATCTAGGGGAGACGAAATTGCCAAAATTAGAAGAGAAATTGGAGAAACCATTGAAACCTCTGACGAACTTTATAACATTTTATATCAGTAGCAGCAAGAAATGTTGGCATTTTATAAATTAAGCAGTCTCTCAACTCCTCACATTACGTAGTAAGAATGCCACATCTTGCATGAAAAAGTAAAAATCTATCTGTTTTTTTCTCTGCAGTCAGTAGACAGCCCACTAACCATTCTATTTCGGCAAAAACTTCAGCAACCTGCTACAGCTAAGTGAATTTCACTGAGGCATTTTTCAGAAAACCTATTTTCATGATGCAAATCAGTAAGTCGTTGATAGGCTCAAAGAGTATGGCGTTCGGATGAATAAACTTTGGTAAAGAGATTAAGAACCAAGTGAATTCTGCTCTAAATAATATTGTGTGACAGGAAAACTTCCCCTAGGAAATTGTCACCTGGAAAATTACCCCCTGTCAAATTATCTCCAAAATCACTGCATTAAGCTAAAAAAAGGTTTGTTGGGAGGCGGGACAGAGTACTTAATTGTTTGGACAATCAGACATAAGATGCATAAAACACTTAGTCAACAATATCGTTTGTATGGGATCATTATCAAAACTTTGTTACATGAAGGCGCACCTCTGGGAAAAAAGTCTCCGAAGAGTTATAGTTAGTTTCGAAGAGTTATATACGGGCAATCGTCCAGCGAGGATAGGTTTAAGTGGCGGCCGATTTTCCAAGGGCAATTTTCCCCTTAGTAATTTGATAAATTTTCTTTAAACCCTATCTTGAATCACATCTTGGTATATAATTTATTATAAAATCGCATCCTAATTTATTAATAGATAGGGAGGCATTATCATAATGAAGAGATGCTATGTCATGTCTCTGAAAAACAGTAAAAGATAAAAACGGAAACTAAGATTAGCATTAAATAACACAAGTTTAGCCAAAAATGGCTTAATGTTTTCTCTTTCTTCACATCATTTTTCTTTATACACAAGCCAAGCTTCTTACCAATGATTAAACAGTGTTCAATTGAAAAAAAAAAAAAAAAAAAAGATTAGATTAGTTTCCCCTATGCGATTTGGATCCCTTTATTTGGTTCCTGGTGTCTCATTCATTACATAGGTTCTCCGGGGTTCATATTACAGCAATTGTACTTTCGCTTTTTCTTGAACCGGACCAAAATTTTCTTACTCACATCTGCAAGCGCGTGGCTGTGTTCTGAGATGAACTTTAGGTAAAGTAGGTAAGTTTCTTTGCACTGCATTATTTTGTTTATGAGCATTGAACAATAATTAATTCAGGAAAGTGTTGAAATCGCCTACTTATCACTTATTCAGCCTTTGAAATATGCATTTGGTAATATGCAGTAGCCTCATTATGGCGCTTGTAAATTGCAAAATGTGTCTCTTAGAATAAACGCATATGAAAATGAAAATTCAAAATAGGCTAAACTTGTCAATATTGAGGTAGCTAATTCACTCATAAGGTTTTAGCACCGCTTTAGCATTTACCCTAAAGGCTTTAAACCTGAGAGTGCCAGCCATTTTTAAAAATGTTGATTTTGCAGAAGAATAAATTTACTGATAAAACTTGTTGTATCTCAGGAACTAAAGCCTCCCAGAGGCTGATTTTGGACCCATTGGAAAGAGCGTTCCATTTCCCTCGAGAGAGGTCTGGAGCCGCCATATGGGGCGCTTTACTATGGCTAACAAGGGGCTACGCTCTTTACCATCCTCGTTTCCGGACTGGTCCGGGATTGGTCCTTTAAGGGTTAAAACTCCCATTCTGCAAAATACTGTACTAAAGCTATTAGCAACTTTCAGCAGGGTAACGTATTGACAATAACGGTGGGGAGGAGCGGGGGGGGGAGAAAAATAGAAAGACACAAAACAAATAAATACCAAGAAAACATAGACATAAAGTGAATAAGTAAATAAAATTAGAACAATTTGGCCGTGGCTTCAAGGCCTTCCAATAAAGCGATGAAACTTGGTACACTAATAGAACAACTTACTCTGCAATTTTTGGTACCATATTTACGCTATGACTTCTTAGAAATTTGCTAGCAGCATCTTTTTTACCGACATGCCGGCAAATATTGGGATTCTCAGGTTTTCAACTTTTGGAGAATCAATAAAATTGGACCAAAAGAGCTATTTATGAGCTGTTTTCTTTATTTTTCTAGTAAAACTAAGTACTTTGTTATCATTTGGGTTTACAGAAGTTTTGAGTCCAAATTTCGGCTTTTGTCCGAAAATGACCCCAAAATTTGACCTACATTGAAGTAGAGCATTACCATGGTAAAATTGGGCGAGGTTACAATATTTTTTTTGCTTATTTTATGTATATGATTAACGTTGTAGGTAGGCGACCCAGATGATAGGTAGGTATGAATGCTACCTGCAGCCAAACTGAAATGCTTCAAGTTACTTTCCTAATGCCTAATTTATCTGAGGCTCGTTCTTCTCAAAACAGTAATATTCTCTAAAAAACACATAAATGTGACTACGAAGTGCTTTTTTCATGACGCCATCACTCTCAAAAATATATTATTCGCAAGTCTAATGGAACAACTGATGTTCAATAAAAATGTGTTATAATATCTGGATTTCAAAAAGCCTTGACATGGATAACATAAGCATCAAATGGATACAACTTAACACACTAAAAATCTGATGATTGCATGGGCGAACCAGAGCAAACCTTTCACATTGCATTTCTGATTGATAGAAGTGACAAAAAAAAGAAAAAATCATTTCTCTTGCAATTTGTTTTTGGTTAGCCTATTTTTTGCCATAATTTGACTGGAATAAATTGACAAACTGTTTGTTAAAAATAGATTTGGGGAGGGGCCCTGAGCCCCATTGCCCCTGGTTGACAAATACTTATGATTTACTTTCTTTCTTCTGCTTTTTCCCTTGTGCAGTTGCATAAATGTAAACCGTTGAAAAATTATTTTCTCCTCCTGTTTTATCTAACGTGCATGATTTAGAGCCAAGGTACAGACACTTATCTGCGAAAAACCCAGCATAACCTATTTGCACTTGACAGACTGGACAGCATTAAAGGTACTTAACCCTATTCAGCCCGGGGGGGGGGTAAATTTACCCTACCCGACAAACTTTTTTAGATAGTGCTTGTTGTACTATACGTATGAACATGATTTTTGGTGACTTTTAACAACTTTTTATGGGGAATAAGATGGTGAAAAATTT
>JANSTP010268492.1:0-10589 GCA_025330745.1 Cladonema radiatum | reverse complement strand
AAATGTTTTGTACATGCAGTAAAAACCATTCTGATATTGAAAAAATAACTTCTCTCGAAAAAGTTTCATTCTTTCCATATTTCTATATTAGTTGAAATATCTTCATATCAAATGTATCTATGTTAACCAGTCAACGTGTACTTATTGCAAAAATACTGATGAAGTGAATAAGAAAATAAATCCTAATTCATAATTTAGAATTCTTGCAACATTTCATCCACTATATCATTCTAAAGAGAAAACATTTTAAAAAATTACAATTTTGAACTCATCTTTCTATATATATTCAAAATATTCTTAATGAAATGTCTATCTTCCAAAATATTAGTTTTCGCATAAAATCTTTATTTTTGACATCCTCTTATATGTCAAAGTTACCGTAGCTTCCTGTGGAAAATTATATTCAAAAGAATTGTGAAAATTTGAAAACCACATACTTATTTCAATTTCTAATACAAAGAAAAATTTAGTTATTGTTTGATTTCTCTAATAACTTCTCAAGAATATTTTTAGTTTTAATTAAGGAGGTGGTGCTGCCTCCTTAAAAGTTACATTTCGATTCATTAAATCATAAATTTTAAACTTCGCACCATCGATTGGCATCACAAAATTTTTTTTAAAAAATTTAATCATTTGAATTCTTTTTTCTAGTGCTCTTTGTATTATCTAAATAAAGAAAATTGTCTAAGAAAATAACGTATATGGCTTTTACTGCACTCTAGTTATCAACTGTATTTATACGAAGAATATGTAGATGAACTTAATTTCTATAAAGAATTTTAATGACAAATCTTGATGGAGAAAGTACCTGTTGAATAAGCTAGAAGATATATTAAAGAAATTTTCCTCCCATTTTTAATGCACCTTGATTAAGAATGTTGCAATACTACATAACAAATAATACGTCCGAATTGACGTAAAAGAAAAATGACGTTGACAATCCAGATCAATTACAAAATCTGCCTATCTAAATATATCCTCTAAATCAAAATATTTGATTGTTGATAAGACCAAGCATCATCAATCTTAAACTTTAATAAGTTTTCATTTGGATTATTATATCCTAGCTCATAATTTAAGATCAATTCAAAACAAATTATACTTAAAGCTGATGACATCATTTTACATAGCGTCAGAGCAATCTTTAACAGCAAAAAATATTTTCTTTTTAAATCTTAGCTAGTGAATAAACCTGAAATGCTGTTTCTTATATAAAGAGTTCCACTGTTTTTATTAGTGGACATAATTAATTTTTTTATTTATAATTTTATAGTTTTGAGAATCTCAATATACGTTCTAAACATTTATATTCGAATGCAATGGAAGTAAACAAAAACTTTCTTTTTATTTTGTTGCATATTTTAAATATTATTGTTATTATGATGCTATATCATCATCCTATATTCATTCTTAGGCAGATAATCATGAGGAAAATATATCCTAATTGATCTATGAGTTACCTATTGTGCTATATATGACTTTTTTCATTATAACACGTTTATACGTTTATCCTACAAAGTAAATGTTCAAACCAATGAAGGTGATAATTATGGCCTACTGATTTATCTCTTACTTTTAAGCAACATTGGTCTAATTTTCGATCACACTTAATGTTTGACGAGCAATATTCATAAAAGATAGAATTGTATTCAAGCATTGATTTATGACAAAAAAACAATTTAAAATAGTTCCAAAAATTCGAGTTTGGCAAAAACTCTCAATTTATTCCATTGCTCTGGTTCTATGAAAGTTGTTTGTGCTAGAAACATAAATATTCAGAGAATGAATTAATCAAACGCATATCATTAAACACCGACAATCTACTAAGAAATTTAGAGTAAATATATAGCATATATTTTGTATTCTAAAGGCAAAAATACCGACACAACGAATTGAAAAGAAGATTTATGCACTAACATCAAAGTTTCCAGTGCTTTATTTGATCCTTGTTGAATATTCATTCTAAATAAACAACGGCGCGTGTCCTATCCTGCTGACAATTATGTGCAAATTTTATGACATTTTGCGCTCTAGACTCTTTAGATCAGTTTATAATAAGTATCACATATATGTAAGGGATATGCTGATTTATTAAGTACACTTTGACTCAATAAGTTATGGTTATTCTTAATAAATTATCAACTAGACAAAGATGCACACATTTCTAAAGACCAAAACAAGTTGCAAAATATCAGTCGATGAAGGAAAAAATAGGTCAACTATATTTTAGAGCACAGAAACTGCGACACTTTTTTTCATTTTGGAGCACAAATTTTGTACAGGTTTCGGTGAACAGGGCCTTACTTTATGCATTTAGTTAGGCTTTCATTTAATGCTTACATCTCTGTCGATTTTTCTAACTGAACATCTGCATAGCATCAAATTGATGCAAACAGGAGAACCCTAACACGTCATTTAAAATGAAATTTTCTTTTCACTTTTTATTTCTATATATACAATACTAATACAATATTCAAATCAGAAAAACAAAGCAACGAAAGCCAAAACCATTGACGTATTGAAGGGGCGCTGAGTGAAATCTTTATTCATTCAAACAAATTTGAACATTCGGATGCCCCATAGGATCTTAAAATTCATTTATAGGAAAAAGGAGGTTCAAAAGAATATTTCCTTAAGCAGAAGAATTTCCTACAATTTCTTAGAGAATGGCTACACCATATTTTGGAATTCGGAGATAGAGGAAAACCAGATCATCTTTTAGCTAAAAATATCCTTTTGAGTTTCTTCAGATAATGGACCATTATTATTAAATTTTCACTAATAAGAAGTGTAATTGTTTAAAGTAGCATTCAGCTTAGGCTCATTGCTGAAACGAGCTCATTGAAAGCAGGCAGTGGTCATTATTAGAGATGCAAATAATGAAATGAAACTTTTTTCGTTTTGAATAGCACGCGTTGGCGGAGTTCAAAAAATTTAAAAACGAAATATTAGCAAAATCTTTCTGGTAAATATAAATCAAAAGTTATCCACTTTTCTGTATGAATATTGCTAGGAAACATAGGCACACCATGGTATGTGATAATCATTCTTTCTGATTACCAACAACAAAACTGTTTAGTTAGTCTGTCTGGATTCAAAAACGTTCAGAAAGTTTCGCAAATAACACGTATAAAACCAATGGTAATTATTGCATTCCAATAGACTAGCCAAAGGTTAAGTCTCTAGACAAAAACATAAGGAACTACAAATAAGTGTAGGATGTATATAGAAAAGAGATTTGAAATTTACACTGTAAGGTCTCTAATGGAAGTAGTTCGAATTCATCTGCCATTATGCAACAACACCACCACTCCATTTCTCTACAGGCTCTAGTAAAGCTTTGCTATAATAAGCGCCCATGGAATATATGTTTTTATGAAGATCCGCAATCAGTAGAACTTTGAACTCAAAAGGATAGTGTAATTCTGACAGAAACATTTTGGGTTTAATCGTTTATCTTGTTGTGTTTCTGTTCTTGATGTTGCTGTCATTTATTAACTATATTTTTGAAGGTTTTTTACGTATTCCCAATTCCCACACCTCCCACAGATTTTTACTTTCAGATCATTTTTAACACACATAATAGAAGCTTGGTATTAATAGTGTTAATTAACATTTTTAATGGAAAAATTTAAACTACTTTTGAAGGTGTCTTTCATGATCTTGCTTTTTTGATGTTATGCATCTTAGAGTTAATATGCATATCCATGCTTTGTCCAAATTGACTAGCTCATATACTTGTATATAGTATGGTATATGATATATGAATATTCATTGTCTATAAAAGTTAAGCTTAGAGAATGCGACAACTGAATCCAATATTAAAAATCTCTACACTGCAATTTAAGAAAATGTTAGGTGAATTAGGCTTGTTAACATAATGAGTATGTTAACCTTTTCTTTGAATGATTAAAAATTTATAAATAAAGCAATTTGATATGTTATGAAATTCTATCAGTAAATTATTGAGCTGTACTGTGTTTTGATTGATCTAATGTTAGAGAGGATATTTGTTTGTGCACTTGTTTTGGTGAAGGTATTATTTGCCAGTATAAACATCTCAAATGTTGTTTTATATTATCCGTTATCGAATAAAAAATGTTTGGTTTTGCTGTGGTTTGCAATTGTTTTATTGTCAAATGGAATATTCTGTTGGGCTCTTACTAAGTATTTTCAGAAAGTGTTTTCATAAATTGTCGCCTTTCCTCTTTTTCAGGTTACTGTTTGTTGTTTTTAATAATTTTATTGCTATAATGCATTTGCCTGCTTTATTCAGCAGTTGGAACCTGAAATATATATTTGTGCAAAGGAAAAAGGAATTACTGAAAAACTTTAAAAATGTTTGATAATAGAGACATAATCATTTTCATTGATTGGTTGTTTTGAACCCTTGCTTTTCTTTGCAATGGCAACGATGAATGTCTTAGTTATAACTTTTCTTATATTCCCACTTCAGTGAGCTCTAGACTGCAGACAGATACTAGTAACTTTGGCTTTGAAAACAATTTCATCTTTCTTTTTTCATGACGTTAAACGATAGAAGTTATGCCATTGCTGAAATGTGCATACCAAAGTAAACAACGATGCTTGAAGAATGCAGATGCAGTAAAGAATACTAAGAATGAAAAGATAATTTTAGTTTACAATAGCAAGTTTGCTTCTACAGCAATAAAAGAAAATTTTCGAGAATACTCAATGTTTTTGGCTTCTAATTTAACCTATTCCGAGATTTAATAATCCTATACCATGTCGGTACTTTACATGGGATAGTTTTTCTAAAAAAATGGAATATAACGACATCTTTGTTTTAACCAACCCCACTTTTGATCTGGCATTTCCATTAAAGTAGATGTTTTTAATTTGCTGGTGGAAGAAAGTGAACATACCATCCCAAGGAAACATTTATTTTGGAAATTAAAGGGACATCTGTTGAACAAGTATATATGCAATATTTTATTAAGAAATTTTCGAATTGCTATTATTTTCAAAGGATTTAGTTTACTGCTCTGCAGATCAAAGGAGCAGGAATTCATAATCGATTTTATCAAATTGCAATCGCCTGCTTAAATTGATCCAAAATGATACGATTTCAAAGATTATCCATCTACTTTGTTTTCATAAAAGACAAAAATATTTATCCAAAAACAAAAGCAATCGAAGTATGCATCGGAATTTTCACAATAAACCACTTTAAAAGAAAGCGCTCCTTGCATTCTCCTTCTACAACTAACGTCACCACGTCAATAATTTGATGTCAGACAATCGATGTTTGCGTTTTCCCAGCACAACCGAATGTAAACGAAAAATTCAATTTTTTTATCTTGATATTTGTACTAACTTATAACCTTATTTTAAGTGTGGTGTTAAGAGTCACAGAGCGTGGTTTTAAGTGCGAAAACATGAAAACTTATTGCTGACGTACGTGCATGAGGATTAGGCATTTATATTGCGCTCTTTCCATGGAGTACTTGCCTTACAAGTACGCCATGGTTAGTCAAATATGCCATGGTTCGGTACCTTCATAAAAATTTTCCAAATTTTTAATCGCTGATCAGAATAAGCCAAACACTTAAATATGCATGAAGTCGAACCTAAATATTTGTAATGATTCTTGAACCAATTTTAGCTAGATTGATTCCCTCTGTACACAGCCTTACAATTTGAACCTATATAGTGAACCTCTATACTAGAAGCAATTTCTTACAATCACCTGATATTAATATTTGAAAGCACAGTTTTTGAAAAGTTACATGGTGAAGTGTGATCCCTATCAAAATCTTTCAGCGGCAACTCAAAATTGGATGTGTTTTTGATTTAATGTATCTTTAATATTTCAATGGATGTACTCCTTGAAACTCTATTTGATAGCCAAAAAGTCCTTGGACGAAGATATGTTACAATGCTATACAAAGCTAAAGCTAGAAATGTAGCAGATATACAGGAAGATATTATGAATATTTCTTTTGATGATGTTTCGGCTCACCGTTTGAAATTCATATCCGAGCGGCTTATAAAAATTAAGGAAATTCCAAGCATTGAACAATATTCAATATTTTTAATTGTACAATATGTGCCTAATTAAGAATTTACTTTTGCCATTTACCGGCAAACTTAGATGTATTCGAAAAATATGTTTTGGAAAGAAAAATCATACTGGTTTACAGCTTTCCGTGACTGTAAAACGAAAGCCAATGGCTCAGGAGACATGATTGCAAAACTTCTGTAAAATTTCTTGTGCTAAGGGCTTGAAATTGACGTGAAAATGTTAAAAACAAAAATTCCAATTCTCATTTAAAATGAAAAAAAATCTTACTCTGGAACATTTCGATGAAACAAACCTACCTGTAGCCGAGAACTAGAACAGACTCCTCACAAAAGTACAATTTTAGAGTGAAACAACAGCAAATCAAACATAGGCCAAAATTCAAACAATAAGTAAAAAAATAAATGAATAAATAAACGAATAAATAAATGAATAAATAAATAAACGAATAACTAAGTGAATAAGCATGTGTAAGATAGTAAAGGGTTTATAAGAAAAGCCTTGATTAATAAACCTTGTTACAAAATATATACCTCATGATTTGCTTTTGACAAAGTTCGATGGCATTTTCGAAGGAAAATTTCTGTGTTTTTCTAATTCAATCCACATCTGACATCTCTAATAACATCTAATTTCATCTGCCTTTGGTGTTTGAATTTAGTATTAAATTTGCGGTTTGCCGTTGACATTAACTATAATGGCTTCTTTTATTTAACAC
The DNA here is from genome assembly GCA_025330745.1 of Cladonema radiatum. Lineage (NCBI taxonomy): Eukaryota > Metazoa > Cnidaria > Hydrozoa > Anthoathecata > Cladonematidae > Cladonema > Cladonema radiatum. The sequence goes on along the minus strand of JANSTP010268492.1, from coordinate 3,828 downwards.
TTTTTTGTAGTAAACGCTAATTACAGCTAGTTAATAACATAATAAAACATATGCAAAAAACAAGACGGCAGTGCTGCAAGTCGACATTTTTGACAGAAGATTTTGAACCGGCTTCTGACTTTTTTTGATTTATACAAGAAAATTTCTGCGCGATGCTAACCTTTAAGAAAAAAACATTTTTAACGTCACACAATTCCATTTTTACATGGCTTTTTGTATTTTAGGATTTCAAGTTTTCATAAAATTAAAAGCAAACCTAAAAATTTGTTCGATTTACATCCGTATACGAATTTTGTGAGTTCAAAAATTTTAAGAGTAAGCAAAGTTGTTGCAATTTTGTGTTAGGTGTAATCGTAAGCTGTGAATGAAAACTTTCGGCACTTGACATAGAAAAACTAAAAGTCAAAAAATTGAACTTCTCATCAAAATCTGCAATGAAAAAAATTTATATTTCCAGATTAGATAAAACAAACCAGAATTAGAGCTTCTAACCTCTTTACAACTCGTAATTCTTAGAAAGGAGAATTCTCTCGCATATTGCCTTTCTTCCACTTTGATAAGACCCAACTGGAGATTGTTTGAACTACTTGGTTGATTTATAACTTATACGTGATGCAATGAATTTCTAATTAAAGTTGAGGAAATTTAAGCACGAGCCATTATTTTTCATAATTGTATTTTGACTTCACCGCAAATTATTTTTAATAAACAAGAATTTTCATCTGACAAACCATCGGTTATTGAAAATAAGCAAGCTATGTCACTGTCTTAAAATAGTGTTTATGAATTTTTATTTCCTATATGATGCCGAAAATTACATAAATTTCCATTTGATCATAATTCCTTTAAATTAAATTTACATATTAATTGACACTTTCAACATGTCACACAAGCATTTCAGAATTAATATTAAACTGCCACCGAAACTGTTATTTGGCCATTGAAAAGTAAATTTAATTTTCAACTTATTTTTAAAATCGCATTAAAATATTGCTATTGCTTGCCGAGACATAAGTTCATTCATTCGTAAATATGAAAAATCTTTAAAAGTTCATTTTTTGACTTATTGCAATGCCCGTGTCTCCTCTAAGAGAAGTATTTTTCACGATGTAAAGACTAAAAAGGAAAAAGAAACAGAGACGTCTAAAGACATATGAAAAAAAATCCAGGAGGATCAGGTGGGAAGTAATTATTCGGTCTCTTTAAGCTGCGAAGTATTGATTAGAATTTCTAATGTTTAATCCTGCAACATATTTGCAAACAATTTGCCAAGAAAAACTAAGGCTAATGAAATCAGAAGATTTTTATCAACTTTGTATTGACCAGGATCCAAATTAAATAACATACAAAATCTCTTTTATCCGCAGAAAAATTTTTCTAGTAAGTCATCTTTGTCCAAAAAACCAGCGTAACGGAGAAAAGTAGGATTATGGAATAACAATAAGGTTTTACTGATTATTGAATGTTGATTTCACTCCTCTCATAGTGTCTAGGCTGTTTAAATAACTTTACTTCAGCTAAGAAACAATATTCTTTTAGATTTGTCCTTTCGCGAGGCTGCCCCGAAATTTTGAAAAGAAGTCCAATATTTGAAATTTTAAGCACAAAACGTTTAGGTACAAAACTATACTTAAAAAATTTTTTAGCTATATTTGAAAGGACGATGCTTTTTAAAATCAATTGTAATGAGATATAGCTAACCTGCAACCATACACGAAAATTATGAGACAATTTTAAGCTTTTTCAGTGAAAATTGGCACCACAAGCCATAAGAAAACAGGTAATTTTTTACTTTTACAGACAGCGATTTGTCGCGAGATTTATGTATATAAGCCTTGAGCCTTGGGTGAATGGTTGAATGGGTGAAAACGACCCAACGCTCATATTGGGTGTTTTAGAGGCCCATCCATGTGGCGTTACAGGGGAATCGCCGAACATTTCCGAACTTCGTTGTTGAAAAGTGACATGAAATTTAATCTAAAGTCTGAAAACAAGCCAATTTCTAAGTTTGTCTCAAATATTTTTGAACCTAATTGTAGCTCATCATATTAAACTATGAGAAAGATAGAGTACAAATGAAAACTATATTTTCACCTGAATGCATTCACCTAATCAGTCTTGCGCGTTTTGAACATATTATTTCAGCGCAAATCTGACGGTATAAATCTGATGTGACCACAACAAAAAACGACTATTGAGACCTGATTATTTTAGAGTGGTCGTAACTTTAATCTTCATTTTCAGTTAAAAAAATGTATTCTGGCTATTCATACCTCCTTTATTTTTCATCCAATTCAAATTTTCGTACGGCTAAGTGCCACCCACGTAATTTGAATTTTCAAAATGAAAGCACGTGAGATTCACTGTTTCCCCAGGCATGCTTATAGAGATATTTAAACTGACGCAAATAGTCTAATCTGTCCAATTAATCTTAAAAAATATCCATAAAACATATTAATAAAAATTCTTTGTGATTTTCAATAAACGAAATGACACTTAAAGATCGATTAAGAGTTTGCGAAATTACGGAAATATGGCTCGATTTGCAATTAATTACAAAAGCCTATTAATGAGAGATAGCGGGTCATATTTCTCCAATATACTGCATAAGCTGAACAAATAAATATTCTAAAAATAAAATAAAAACTAAGACCTCGGTCCATCTAGCAAATCCAAGTAATTCATTCATTCAAATATTTCATCCCAATATTCGGGGAAATATCAGAGGTTGCTTATGGTGCTGTAAAAGTGTTGATACTTGCAGTACATTGTTGACAAATGTCATTTTTGTTATAGACAGTCACTATTCGTTTCGTACTGTTTCCAAACTTATACTAGGTATATACTCGGTTAATTCTATTGCACAAATTATAATTTAATTGGCTCGGCTTTATTAGAAAGAATGATTAAGGAGACTACAATTTATTACGATTTATTACTAGGGCTAGTCCCAATACGTTGATTGGTTGGGAGATGCATATTTTTATATGATATTGTGGTGACAAAAGCAGAGTTTTAAAAAGTTTATAAAGACATTTTAGTGATTCCACTGACTTTAAAATGAGACCTTTAATTTAAGTGTAATTGCACAAGCATTATTAGAGAAGCAAAAAATACTTATATTCGAATCAAAATACTGACTCGAATCCTTACTATAGAAGCACGAACCCGGTAAAGACAACAATAGCTAATCAATGCAGTTCATTATAAATTTAGTGAAGATATGTTGGGAATCCAAGACATCTTTGTTACATTTGGATGATAAACCCAAAGATCATCGGTTATATCTAAATTTTCATGTTTTTGAATTCCTTAAATTATTCAAAAGATATCTGCAATTTTGTTTTTATCTCTTAGCTGAATCAATTTTTTACCAGATGTCTACATTGTCATTCATGGCATCTACTACTTTAGCAACGTCGAACCCAGGGATTCTTCCCTAAAGCTAGTTGCTAGTTTGGTGGTCAAAATGTTCTAAACAGAACCTCAATATTAAAAAAAGCATATACAGAAAATCTTATTTTGACTTTGTTCCTTGTCACTCTAAAATTATGATTATCGAAATTTAAGAATTCCTGTTTTTCTATTAGTTCTCTATGTTTTTCTAGACATTTATATCACTTGTTCTTACTGACTCGTTAAAGAAAAGTTTTCCTTAGAAACTACTTTAATTGAAAATTTATCAATAAAAGTTATGTTCAAAATCAGGTCAATAATCGTCTTTGGGAAATAAGACATCGTCATTAGGTTGTCAAATAGTAACATGCCATAACATAAATAATTGAATAAAAACGACAGTATTATAAAAGCAGATAAAATCTTGAGCGA
>JANSTP010268481.1:0-10591 GCA_025330745.1 Cladonema radiatum | reverse complement strand
AGATATGCTCATACGTGTAAACAAAATATGTCCTGTTGCTTTGATTCTGGGTGCTTTTTTTGGAGCATTTTATCTACGAACTACCTTGTAAAGCAGTGTCATTCATTTCTAATACCAGTAAGAACAAATCAAAACCAAATTATTGTCTATAATGATATTATCATATTTTTAGCTCAAAAGATACAATTCAAAATTTTAATTTTGAGAATCTCGTTACTGCCCAAAAGTCAAATTTTTTGATGGAATTGTCCTGCAAACTTGAACGACGTCATTGCATTATTATCAAAAAGTAATCAATGAATTCCCATCAATATATTTGAGCATATCATAAAATAATTTTTAGCAGAGTTGTAAGCACACATTCTTCATATGAAACATAATGTTAGATGCAGTTTTTGTCTATTTGTCAAAACATTGTTTTAAAGGATAAACAGCCAGCGACCAAATAAAGGTGTTGTCTATGAAAGCACATTATGTTATTATTGTTTATTTCATGACCTCAACGAGGGAATATTGTTTTAAAACCACAGGCAACAGAAAGTATCCTTTGAAAAGGCACTGTCATTACTGGGAATTTATGATATTTGTACATCTGGATACTTTCTGTGAAAACAATGTTTCTGTTAAAATAGGAATTTTTGATTTGAGAGCACCACATTGTCAGAGACCCTACTGTGTTCATCAGAAAACAGGATTTGAAACTTGTTAATAAGAAGGAAATTTGTTCAAATTTGGTTCACATTTTTTCACAAGTGAATAAATTTATTGTAACGACATGGCTGGGGTTGGTCAAAAATCTAAGAGGGAAAAAGTAATGCATTTTTTATGGAAAAATCATAAGATTCAAATGAAATGTTCCAAAAAAAACATTATGTAGAATAAGGAAGGTTGAAGATAACTCATATATAAAAGACCAATTTCCTCTTGACCTTTTCTTATACAAGGCTGGACAAAGAAATTTCATATAGGGTGCGGATAGTTTATTTTGAAAATCCATTAATCAGTCTTTTCTTGTTGTAAAAAATCAAGGAATTAGATCTGTTGAGATTTGTTGAATGCGAAAAAACTTTACAACTTTCAAAAGCATGTTTGATTTTCTTGTACGTATTTCAACCCTATTTTTCATGGGCTCCGGCTGGTGGCATAAATTCGTGAGGGAGGGGTAAATTTACCCACCCCTAACTAACTAAAAAACTACATAAGGAAATTGTATGAAATTTTCACCAAATATTACCTTACTGTTACCCTTGCCATTCATACAAAAACAATAAAAAATCATGCCCAAGTTTTGGTGCCGTCATTGTTTCAACATGCGACAGTGTCATGAAATAGGGAAAATCGGGTCTTGACAATCGAAATCCAATTTTTCCTTTAGGAATTAGCCAACTTATTTGAAAATTTGTGAAAATGTACAGAAGTGGTAGCAGATCTACGTATTAGCTAAAATTCCCTTCAAAATCTGAGATATTTTACAAAAAGGCCTGGCCGCAAAAGCCCGGTTAATGGGAGTAGGAATCAGAAAGGTTTTTTACCACAATGCACAATCTGTATTACAAAATTCGGTGCAAAGCCACAAAATGTCAAGTAATTTGCAAATGTACATTTTAATGCAGTAAAAAAGGTTTTCCAGGGAGGTGAAGCTAAATTTACTTTCCCCCATGAAAATTAGGGTTAAAATATTCCTGCACACTGCCATTGAATCACGCAAATGATTCACGCAAATATAACATATGATTCAATCCAATTGAAAATATCCTTTTATTTTTAAAAGATTTTATTTTTTCAAAGTCTTAGCCTGATTCATTAGTGATTAAAGTAACAAAGTTATGCTGACATAGGCCATGCTTAAAGTTAAACCTACAAAACAGATTATATCATACTATAGAGTAGTCAAATTTACTTTATCGACTAATTTAAAAGGTATATTAAAATGCTCGCCAAAATTTTCACTTCAAAACTATAGAGCTGTGACACTACCATAACATTTTCTTTCATCAGTTTTGAGGCAAAGTTAAAAAATTTGCTTTGACTCTCTAATAAAGGATGAAAAACACCTTGTTTAATATTTCCTTCTAATAAACATCAATTTAAATAAGCAATAAGAAAATCAAATAAATTATTTGATAAAATTTGTAAATGAAACACACCCTTTTCACAGGTAGCTAAAGAATATGGAGGTGCAAAAACCTTAAAACTAGAACCCTCAGTTTAGATCAGACACCTTCATGAAAGTACATAGTTCTAGAAGGCAATCATACTAGTTTGTTTGGCGTTCAAAAGTAAGTGTGTACACCAAGCAAATCAATGATTATAAATGCCTATCTAGCTGGGAGTCTCTGCAGAGGGAAGCAAATAGCTGAATGTCTGAAAACCCTGCATCTAAACTTACATTAAAACAAAATCCGTGGGAAAATGTGGCTGAAACAGATTTCTAAAAGTTTTGACATTGTTTAAGAATTAATTTTAGAGCATGCTGTACCAGTATAAGTTGAATACTTGCAGAATATTTGGAAAGGTATTTAAGAATTCCCACTCTCGTCACTTTAGAAATGCACTTTGTTTTGATTTTATCCTCCTTCAAGTAGTCTAGGTACTAGCCAAAAGTTGAACAGTGGCATAATTGGTCACGTGGTATGCGTGTCCAGACTATGGAAGTTCGTATAACTATGCTATTACAGAGAGAAGAATTTTTCCCATTCAACATTTGCCTGGGATTACATTTTCCCAAGTTCCCAACTCTTCATAGATATTGAAGTTCATTCAACTTCCTGAAGGATAATGAGATTTTTTAACGAATTGCTCGAACAAATTATTGCTATGTTTGTTGTAGCTCATACATGATTATTTGATAAGGCCAGGTCATGTTTGTCACTCTACTGCACTGTAGTAAAAGCGAAATGGTATTGTATTCCCCAATATTATAAATCATATATATTGTCTAGGACTATTTTGTTTATAGTTTTTCTACATTGAGTCGAGTGCAGCTGCAAGGAATAGGGAGTCTGTTAAGATATGTAGCTAGCAGCTATAGTTTTGTGTAATAATCATTAAGAAATGGTATTAGGTATGTAGGTACTTGTTTAGGGAACTTTGTCTGTAATTCCTATTGGGATTTTATTACCCATTGGTTTGCGTCATGTAAAGTTTTGTAGGTATAATATCCTGGCCAGTTAGCTAGCTTGACCGCAAACAATATTTTATCAAGTTTAAAATGGAAATTTAGGATAATACACAGCCAATGTTTATTAATCTGAACATTTTTATTGTATAGAGCCTTTTTGCATAGTATATTCCCTTTGGTTAAGGGAATGCATTTAAGTTTTATTCAAATTTGGCAAGATATTTTGAACATTTTGCTGATAACGAGTATTTACCTTTTTACTAAGGGTGTCCTTATCAAAGGAACGTCGAAGTAGTTGCAAATCCCAAAAGTATTTTTTCCATTAAAAGAACAACCTATTATAAATATTTTGAGGTGTTTAAGGAGGAACCATGAGATTTTTTCTAATTTACCGACTGAAATACTTGGCTTGCATAGTACTCGGAAAAATATTTTTTACCCCAAATTCCGTTTGAAAAAACGGGAAAATGGACCTATTCCCGTAAAAAAGACTGTTTTCGTTAAAAGATATCGGTAAAAGTGAGTAGCTCTGTTATAACACTATTTTCAAAAGAAGATATTTCTTTTATGATTATTTCCACTGGAAAAAAATTTCTTTTATGACTATTTTCAAAAGAAAATATTTCTTTTATTTCTTTGACGTGACCTTTGACATCGAAATGTTTCATTAATAATGAAAAAGAAAATTGCCATGGAAACATCATGACGAAAGTAAAGTGATCAAAAAACCTATAATATTATTTTTATGTACAAAAACAATATTCGGTAATATTTTTCCCTCTCAGTTTTTGGCATAATAAGGAATTAATTTTAAAAAAGAAATAGTTTTCTGAAATAAACATTGGTTAGAGATTCTATTTATGTAAAAAAATAAAAAAAAAAAAAAAAAAATCTGATAGTGCTTCTTTAAAGTAATCTTTCTTCGGCCAAATCTTTTTGAATCATACATTTTTTTCTGTTTTTACTTTCTCCTGTCATGCTTTTCATTCTTTGTTTATGTATCTGTTGATTATCAAAAAATCAAAACAATTCAAAGTTTTCAGTTGACGTGCAGGTCAAAACAAAAGACTAGGAACTTTTTCACCATCAAATCATGCATCAAATTCTTTCCTTCATGAAATTAATTGATATCCACTGTCCACAGATCTATATGTTTCTATCTGATCTACAGATACCTCATAGTAATGGATAAGGAAATGACTTGAGCACAGTTATTATCAAAATGATAATCGTTTTCTGCAGTTATTAAGTAATTTTTGAATAGATTGATTTATATCTAGTACTAATTTATTTCAAATACTGCCACTATATAATGAATTGCATCAAATTACTGCTCTGAAATTCAGCATGACTAGCATAAAAGATAGCCCTTTTTCTGAGTTTTTCGAAGTTCTGAAGTGGGATAAATTTTTCGTAACCCTATATTGCGGGAGCCAAAAGTCCAATTAATATATAGCTTGCATGGTAATAATCCACCGAAATTGTTTTCAAAAGGAAAATTACTAGCCTCTAAGAGGCGCAACTTGTGACGATGACATCATTTATTGTTTTCTGCCTTTACAAGCTTGAAAAATGGCCAAAGTAGGCAAAAATGGGGTTATATCCTCCTTAAGAAAACTATTATTCTGTTTTCCTATAATTCTACCATATATTTTTCTGTCAACTGGCAAAACCGTCAGTTGTAGCTTACTGCCTAGAAACAGTCCTGACAGAACTGCCTTTTTGCTAAATTTGCACTAAATTTAGTGGCAGTGTCTGCGGTTTTGGACCAATGAGATAAATTTTTAAAAGAAAAAAAAAATCTCAAGCTCTTATTTCCCCATAACAAAACGATTAAAGCCACCAAAAATCTTGCTCATATGTATAGTAGAGTAGACAGTTAGACACTGTATAAAAAAGTTTAGTAGGTAGGATAAAGTTACCCTCTGTGAAATACATTGATAAATAACATTGAGTCCTATAATACGAGGACTCAAAACGGAGCTTCTACTCTTGAGAGTCATGAGGCATTTTCTCCAAGTGATCGATATAGACAAGGAAAGCACTAAGCATAATTTCAGCTGTATTAAATTTTTGTCTCAAAAATAGTAATATTTTCTGTATCACTGTGGGACTACATTGGCGAGTTCAAATTTGAGAATTTGAGAATGATAAAATTTTACAACGATAAAATTTTACAATGATTTTTCTAGCAAAACTAAAGCTAATTCCGCACCTCCTGTCTGTTTTGGTTTTTTTGGTGGTCACACCCATTTTCGTCGTGGGCATTCCCATTTTGGTCACAGTTGAGTTTTTTGACAATGTTATTGAGAAAAAAACACAAGAAATATATTTCCTAAATTTTTTTCCAAACAGCCGAAAGATATGTTAGAACCCTTAAATTATGCTAGAGAGCCTTTGGTGAAAACCACATGAAAAAAGCTTTTGTTGTTGATTTCAATCGCCATTTTAAGTGTTTTTCTTAAAAATTCTAGTTTTTAGGTCACGTCTCAACAAAAAAGAAGATGTCATAAAATTTGAGGGACCTAAAATTTTGTAAGTGTACCAAAGTGTGGATATATATAGGTCGGTATATCAACACATAATAGTTCTCTTGGGCAAGGCTTTATTTGTTCTGGAAATTTCGAGGGCCCCGTCTCAGACTTGTGAAATTTCAAATACTCCAAGCTGGATAGAGTTAAGCAAAAGGACACTTTTATATTAACATTATATTGATAAATAACATTGAGTCCTATAATACGAGGACTCAAAACGGAGCTTCTCCTCTTGAGAGTCATGAGGCATTTTCTCCAAGTGATCGATATAGACAAGGAAAGCACTAAGCATAATTTCAGCTGTATTAAATTTTTGTCTCAAAAATAGTAATATTTTCTGTATCACTGTGGGACTACATTGGCGAGTTCAAATTTGAGAATTTGAGAATGATAAAATTTTACAACGATAAAATTTTACAATGATTTTTCTAGCAAAACTAAAGCTAATTCCGCACCTCCTGTCTGTTTTGGTTTTTTTGGTGGTCACACCCATTTTCGTCGTGGGCATTCCCATTTTGGTCACAGTTGAGTTTTTTGACAATGTTATTGAGAAAAAAACACAAGAAATATATTTCCTAAATTTTTTTCCAAACAGCCGAAAGATATGTTAGAACCCTTAAATTATGCTAGAGAGCCTTTGGTGAAAACCACATGAAAAAAGCTTTTGTTGTTGATTTCAATCGCCATTTTAAGTGTTTTTCTTAAAAATTCTAGTTTTTAGGTCACGTCTCAACAAAAAAGAAGATGTCATAAAATTTGAGGGACCTAAAATTTTGTAAGTGTACCAAAGTGTGGATATATATAGGTCGGTATATCAACACATAATAGTTCTCTTGGGCAAGGCTTTATTTGTTCTGGAAATTTCGAGGGCCCCGTCTCAGACTTGTGAAATTTCAAATACTCCAAGCTGGATAGAGTTAAGCAAAAGGACACTTTTATATTAACATAAAATATTACATGTGTGTGTGCGGGGGGGGGGTGGTTGAATAAAAATACAAGATACCATTAATGACGAAGTTAGTGAATATTTGTTATTTTCAAAAGGCGCTGGTATGAAACCAGAATGTTAATATTATTGGCATTTATTTATTAATATTATAAATTCTAAAACTATTTCATCATTTAAGGTAATGAATCACTTCTTATTCACAGATTGAAATATGATAAAATGCAATCACTGGATAGCACAAAAATGATTTTAGCGATTTAAAAAAGGCCTTTTGACTTTTAAATAGTTGTTTCTAAAATAAATAAATAATAATGAATAAAAGATAAAATTACCTCCAGAATGTCTCTGTTCTGAGGAGGGTACGATGTTTGTTTCTATAATTAAAGAAAAAACTTAATAAAGCTCCCAGTTACCAACAGTAGGTAACAGCAAAATCAAATACTCCAATTCACCTTGCTTTTTCATAAACTCGGGTAAGAATATAACGTCATTTGCTGAGCCAGATCCTTCCTCTGAAGATTCAATGGTCTTCAAATCTACAAGTATCAAAAAACAAGAATAAACTAGACGCATAAAAAAGGATAACCCTACTTCAGACAGGCTTTTCAGGGTGGCTGTAAAAGGGAGGAGTGGCTACGGACTTTGAGTGCTATGGACTTGAAACTTGACCGAAATGTTCACAATTAAATTGTCCTGATAAGCTGAAAAGCTGCAAGGAATATGGCCTGGTGGTTTTTTTGTTATAAAAAAAGTTTGACATGGTTAACACCATGCTCTTTCACTGACCTTGCAATTTTGAATACTTTGGAAGAACTGCCAAGTTCTTCCAAATCATAATTTATCATCCAGCGGCACAGCATAATCACAAATCGCTTTTCTCTTGGAGCAAAGGTACAATCTTGTCTTGCTTAAGTTGTGTTCCTTGATATACTTTTCAAGAGTAAATTCTCTCTCCGCTATGATATCGCCTCTGAAATTGGCTAGGTGGAAATTCATCATCGATGAAAAACCAAATTTACATTTTCCAGAGGGGGAAAATAATTGTTTGGCTGTCGTGATGATGTCATTAATAGTAGAATTGTTGGGCAGATTTTCGTTATGAGAACCTCCTCCACTTGCCTGTCGAACTGCCGTGTGTTTCCTTAAGTTTTCGTTAAAATGCATCCTACCGACAATTACCGTCTTATCTTTGATGCTCCGTTTCTTTTTTGACAAACCAGTTGAAATCTGTTCACATACGGTGGCCTTTACATTCATTGACAATTTTTTTCTTGCTTCACTCTCTCGACAGCAAAACCCTTTGACACAGATAATATCTCCCATTTTTGTGAGACCTAAATGCTTCAAATGCTCCTCAATAGCAACAAACTTACCTGGGCTGCTAAGTTGACTCACATTCTTGTATTGGCGTTTAATTAAAAGTGCTTTCCTTTCAACTACCCGAATCGTAAACCGAGTGCCAAATTTGAACTAAACATCTCCCAGTCATACAGAGTAACCAGCTGATTCCATTCCATTGTTTGTCCATCCAATTAGTTCGAAAGTTAGAAATTAAGAGAATTAAGTATTGCAGAAATAAAAATGCAAGTAAAATTTGGAAGCATGAATACACATACTTGTAGTTTTTATGAGATGAGGCACGCAACAGATGAAATAGATTTTGCAGCCTATAATACAACAATAAATGATAACAGCGACCAGAGGTTAACCCTTTCACGACCAAGCCTGGCACCGCCAAATGACCAAGCCAAAATCGGGAAATTTCGGTAGTGTTAATGAACAGCTCCAAAAATAAAAGGCAGTTTTGTGACATTTCTAGTGGGTACACATAATTAGCCTTTACGAGTGATATTTTTTGACTTACAAGCTTGTTTTAAGTGTGCAAGGATTTTAGAATGATTTTCTCCATTCAATGAAATAGGTACCTCATATTTTGACTTACTTTATCAGTATTTATAATGATTTTTATTAAGTGATAATTTTTGACTTACACTGGTGTTGACTTACAACACCAAGGGCTGTTCTATGCTTAATTTTGAGATTATTAGATAACTAGTGACAAAAAACACCTATGGTAATAATAATCCTAAGGCCAGCAGCTAATCAGGTGCAATTTTTTGACTTCAATATGTCAGATTAAGTGAAAAAGTTTGACTTACATGAAAAAATGAAAGGCAGAAAGCCATACAGAAAACTTTCAGCAATTATTTGCTAGCAAATAAAAACATTAACGTAATCTTGTTTCTTTAAGATTATTTTGACCAATATTTGGGTGATATCTTTTGACTTACATGCCATTAGAGGAAAATACTCTCCCTCTCTTGATTATGTACAATTGTATGCACTTTCATTATTTTTGAATTTAGTTTTATCAATTGGTTAAAACTTATTTTTTGCCTGCACATTAAATTGCTTCAAGTACCAAGTATTATTTTAATTTATTCTTTACAGGTGAAAAAGTTTGACTTACTAAAAATGGGTTTCAGTGAACTATATTTTAGTAAATGCTATATCATTTTCAAACATTGCACTTTTCACTTCAGTACTGATATTATTTTGAGTTACATCATATGTACAGTAAGAAGTCGTTAACAAATTATAGCACAACTATAAAATTTACATGTTTTCATTTTTATTTTAGATGGGTAAAATAAACAACTATACTAAAATCTGGGTTTGCTCTAAATGCGACAAATCTTTCAAATATAGGCAAAGCTTAAACAATCATCGCCAAAAATGTGGCAGTTCTTCCTTGAAAAAGCATCAGGTGACATGCAGACCAAAGTTAAAAGAATGCATTATTTGTAAAAAAAAGTTCAAGACCCCATGGCATGTTCAAAGGCATGTAAATCAATTTCATCTAAAATAAAAGAAACGATATAAGTGCAATAATGTAGTGCAAGTTACTAGCGTGAGAAATTTTATTTACTCCACAAGTCAAAATGCATCCACATGGAAAGAAGGAACAGAAAACCACAGGAAAGCTGGAATGCAAGCAGTTTCTTTATTGATGAAAATCTTGACGAGTTTAGACCATCAATGGTGGATTTGAAGTGAACTAAATCTTTAGAATCAAGTTATGAAGCCTTTGATACTTCAGGGAAAGTTAGTGTTATATTTTCAAAGTTTTTAGGATTATGTATAGAATGTTATAACTTATCAGACTAAACGCTTTGCCTTTTTTCATAATTTATCATTATTGTAGGTTGGCAGTTTTCAAACAGATGAAACTAGTCATTTTCACGTTGAAACAATATTAAAATAGGTAAGTCATCAGTTTTTTCAAATTTAGAACAAAAACCCTCAGTTTCATTTCTGAAAATAGATAAACTTTATATTGTAGGTGATAAGTAATAAGAGAGATAATGTGGAGTTGAGAAGAGATTTCGAAAACAGCATGCATTCAGAGGAGGTTTGTTCTCTCAGTAGTTATGAAATTTATCCTAGCTCTGTATTTTTCAACTGAAAGTTTGTTAGATTTTTTGAGTGTTTGACTAATTTAAGTTTGCCATAGTTTACGTTGGAGAATCAAGCAGATGTCAGTGTGAATGTCAACCTGAAGATTAATGAAATCTCAAGATTTAGTAAGAAGGTATATTTTAGTCAAACAATTGAATTATTTATTGCAGTTTTAAGTCATTTGATATCGAGATCTTAATGGAATATAAGAACATATCTAAACGAAAATTTTCAATATTTAAGGGAGATAAACATTAAGTATATAACTCTAGTCTTGACTATTTAGAAATATGACACTGAAGAAAATACAGAGCAAGAAAGTAGATTGCATACCCCAGAAAAACAAGCCACTGTTAGTCATGTGAAATGTAATTTCACTTTCACTGAATAACTTGAGGTTAAAAGAGGTATTAACAGATCGTATTCAAAATCCAATCAAACAAAGTGCCCAGAGAAAGATGATCGATTTTGAAACTCGAAAACTTATTTGGAATTTTTATCATGAAAATGCAACACCGTCCACAATAA
>JANSTP010268480.1:0-19966 GCA_025330745.1 Cladonema radiatum | reverse complement strand
TGAAATTTTACTAAAAGTCACAAAATTTGAACATTTAACGTTTTGTCGTTCTGGAGTTACAACAAAAAACGACAGAGGGGGGCAAATTGACAACCCCCCCCCCCCCGATATGGATAGGGTTAAGTATTTCCAAGTATACAATTAACAAATACGTATAAATAAAACATACTAAATCAGTGGATCTTTTTTAAACATAGCCCTAACTTTCATACAAAGCATCAATGAAAATTTAGAGGGGTATTTATTGAAAAACATTGCCTTATCAACTGTATGAAACTTTATGCAAACAATTTTGTTAATATTTTTTGGATCTTTAGTTGATGGATTTGGGAAAAAAATAAAGAAATAAAATTTTTTAAAAATTGCCCTCCTCTTTCAAATGCCCCATCTAAATAACGCCCCCCTTGAACTCTAAAAATTAAATAAACGTCCTGGACTTCTATTAGAGGTTTCACCATACACAACAAGAAAATGAGGCGGAGAATAAAAAACATTCCGAAATATCAAAGTGACGTAATTGCGGGAAGGGTCTAGTAAAAGAAATGAAATTAACAAAATCTAAAGTCAAATGTTAGCGAAGAGTATTGTGTTTTGCCAATTCATTTTCAGAAACTAAAGTCTTGGCATTATGGGCGCTATTTATCATAAATCACCTTTATTGGTCGATAAACACATGCAAGAAAAACGGAAAAGAATTGGTTGACCAATTTACCTCGCTATTATTTTACGTTACGAACCGTCACTCTTTTCCATTCAATGAGTTTTACAGAAAATGCGCACACGAACCTCTAACTGATGAGCATATTGCAAGAAAAGAATGGTTAGAACGAGACTCAGAACCTTTAAAAGCTTTCAAGAAGATTATCAGCGATAAAATGTTAAAATGCGACATGGAACAAATGGCAGAACAGATATGCACGACCCTTCTGGAAGTTTTCCATTCAAAAAAAATTTGTCTCCTTCCAAAAAGCACTTTTTTCCAATTTGAAAAAATGATTGCAGGAACGCAAATAGCTGCTATGGAACATAACTTTAACACCTAAAGGGTTGAGGTAAATGCTGCACTGCATAGTAATTTGAATTAAAAATAGTACCTTTCTAGCTTCTAGCTTCATTTCTGCAGACGAAATAGACACAATTCGACAATAATACGGATTTCCCCTTGAACGTAAAGTCGGCTTTCAATTTGTGTAGGTTTTGCATGCACGGATATTTCCTGCTGGCACTCTTTTGATGGATCGAAAAAAAATCTTTGATAGTTATGAATTGTTGTACATTTATTATATATTACCTTTTTTTTACCGTTTTCCCAACTCACTCCCTCACATAGCCCCTATCCCCACCTTGTTTATTATGGGTAATGAAGCCTCTTTATCGTTTGTTAATAACCTTTAAAAATTATTATGAATATGGTTCTTTGTGTTTGCATGTTTTACATTTTGGTTAAGATAAACATAATGACATTCCTCTAAATATAAATTTTTCTGTGCTTTTCAATTTTTAGGACGCAGGAGAAGGCGATGCAAATTTGAAATTACGATATCGTATTGCCTTTTCCAAGCCTAATGAAAGGTATCTCAACTTACTTTCTCCTGACACTGTTATACGGATCAGTTGCAATTCGAAGTGGAGAGGGGCGGAAATAATAACGAAACATCTCTGTATTGAACATCTGTTAAGTGAGCGAATATTTACAAATTATTTTTGGGATTTTTACCTTTTCTAAAGATAATCAAAAATATTTTACATATTGTTAGTATTTTCCATCGAACTGTCATTAGGTTTGTTGCAAAGTTAGTAAAAGAATCACCATCGATTGAATATGTATACAAAATTTTCTGAAATATTATCCATCAGGTTCAAAGAGGTGAAAAAGAACCTTTCGAGAACCGCCGTAAAAGGCAACTGGATTTGCGGATCGCCCCTGTGGAAAGGCTGCCACGTGAAGAGCTTATCGAAAACTCACAGATGTATAAAGGGATTTGTCTGGCGCCAGATACAGAAAACGAAGGAGTCGATTGGCCAAGTTTTCACTCGCTCTTCAGATTGTCAGTCGATGAGGAGTTTGATGGATTTTCTGATACGGAGATAGATTTATAGGGTTTTTAAATCTAAGTGTGACTAATGGCATGCATCCGTTAATTGAAACGCACATAGGACTTAATAAGTTTCATTCGAATTAACAAATACTGGAATTAAAGCAAGCTGAGAAATATGGAAGGGAACTCAAGGGACTTAAACTTTTGTTTAAAATAACAACAGAAACTTGGAATTCAACTGACATCGAACTAGCCGATGCATACTATGCTATAGAAATTTTTAAGCAACATGTTTTCCTCAGAAACATTTTCTACTTATGATATTTTTCACGTCTCAAATTTTGTAAAAGTTGTCTACCGTTGTATTTACAGGCATTTCTTCTCAGATTGAAAGCTATCAGCTCAACTTATAGGATATTTTAAATAAAAATCCCGTTCTTATAATTAATTGCTGGGTGATGGAGGGATAGCAAAATAATCTCTTGTAGTTTTGTTGTCTCGAGCAACGCTCAAATCAAATAACTCTCTCTATTCATATAAAAATAATAGCAAAGACAGAAAACGTTTGCAGATTGTATAATTTGTCCTATAGACTTATGTATAATGCAGTATATAATTGTAATTCGTATATATGATGTATATGTAAAAACGTATCTGTCTCAGAAACCTCTTCATTTTCTTTGAATCCAAATCATTTTCTAGGCTCCAGTCTCCAGCTGTGCAACTTTTGAAAATCTTTCGTTAAATCCTTGGAAATTTTGTTATTTTTAACCTATTTTTATAAACATGTTACATCATATTGGTAATGAAATCATCATGCAATTGATATGATAGACGTGAAATCGATATTCGGAGCTCCTTAGTGAACATTATTGGTGGCACGTCTTACCTTTTGCAGGCTTGATTACATGTTTTTTTATAATCAACACTTTTTTCTATTTGAACCTCAGTATTGAATAAAATTCACTTATTTTTAGGTCTCTATGTTGTGCAAGTGTTGCTTCTTTTTAGCATTGTTACATATTAAAAGAGAACCACAAAATTACTCTACTATAATTTCTACTACTCCACCATGATTGCATTCATAAAATTTTATGTTCTGTATATCCAGGCATTTATTAGACTAAATGTAGTAACTTTTTACACAAATACTGCGAGGGGAAATATTATTTTCCACAACTTGAAAACGGTGCTCAAATAAATTGGGGGTGTGCGTAGTTGTTCGACATCCCATTAGTCCAACATATAATATGTTCGACAAATAAGTTCCATTTGTCCGACAACACAGTATTAACTATCAATTGTTCAACAGCCTGTTACAGAGACATTTCAGTTTTCCAACAAAAAGAGAATTGATCTTATTTGATCAACAAACTTTCAAAAACGGCAAAGGATATGCTACAATAAAATTTTACATATAGTTAGTGCTATTCTTTATCAGCTATTTGCAACATATTTCATGTGCCATCTTTAATTCTCTCAGAGAATGTACCAAAAAGTAGAGAAGAGAAATCATTTTCCCTGTATTTTTTCAAAAATTCTTAGAGTGGAACAGCTTTCGTTTTTTATTATTAATTTCCCAAAAATCCTCTAGGAAATAATATTTTTCCGGAAGGAATTAACACCTTTCAAAAAAGGTGGTTTTCATGGTGATTTCCAACCTCCCATCAGGTTTTCGGATAAAGAGCATTGGCTAAATCAGTGAGCACGGGATTGAGGAAACTTGATAGCACTGTAGCTGAAAAATATATCTCACAGAAATTGCCAAATGGCTGTAAATCTCTTTTGATTGCGGAAAATCAAAGCCCACATATTAGAAAAGAATAACTTAACAGGAAAGTTAGTACAAATATTCAATATACATGTGGAAGTACATTTTTCTTTTCAGGATAAGATTTAATAGGCGCCCCTGAATATTGATCAAAGTGAAGCTCAACTAGCGAAGCACAAACGCATCCGAAAGCTTGACGTTATTGGGTATGTTTAAAAAAAAAGATGGCATCAGCTGAATCAAGCAGGAAAGCAGGTAATAAAAAGCTCACAAAATTTGTTGCGAGACTGAATCGAAAGGCAAGACTAGAATTGCTTGATAATGCATGGAAAATACGCAAAGCTCTAAAAAAGGTGAAAAAAAAAGAAAATTGCTTATCGATTATCTCAAATTACTATACAGAAATTTTAAGTTTCGACTTAAAATGAAATAAATTACTTTGTGTAGGCAGAGAGCATTCGAACATGCCTTAGAAGATGGAGATGTTCTAAAACATATTGCCTGATCATGTTGAAATTTCCTCAGTGATTGCATTTAATGATTTTTGTAGAAAGCGTTGACTGGTAAAGGTGGAATTATCGAATGGAGGGCAATTCAGAAGACTGTTAGAAGGGGGGAAGCAAATTTTCCAGTGGCAGTGAATAATTATGTCGACCAGATAAACCAGGCAAACCAGACCCCAATATTTGTGACAAAACAAGTCTGGGAGACGATTCTTTTTACAAAAATGACTCAGATAAGCCACAGACTAATTGACACTAAATTGAAAAATGAGTCCACAGAGAGCAGGTGGAATATTTATAGCTATAAATTCCTAGTGGCTGAAATGATAACCCACATACTCGCATCATAACATCATCCATAAAATGATAAATATGAAATGGGAAGCTCTGTTTGTTCTTCATAAAAATGTCTCACTGCAGATTTTCCTTCCTGTGGCATCCTTTTCAGTTTTTTCTTGCATCCTGTGGAGCATATTCTCAAAAAAAAATCACGTCAGGACTTCACAAAGTCATTTTTAATCTTAAAGCTTAATTTGCTGTAATTCCTCTTAAACTGATTTGCAGTTCATTACTGGACAATTATCTTCAACTATACACCTTACCACAATTTTGAGACCACAGAAAGACAATATCCATCTCCGTTTAAATTTCCACCATAGTTGTAACAAAGACAACACCTTTTCTAAAGGAGACACCAGCATATAACTTTTCTTGACATTTACTTTCATTACTCCTTTTTGCTGTTTATTTGAAATCAAAGCCCCGTATCTCTCGCTTCTGTCTAATCTTTTTTATCTTCTCCCACTTTTGCATGGATTGGTAAATAGCAGTTCCTAATTTCCAAAAAATGATGTTGAAAAGTTTTCTTACACTTTTTTGAAAAATATAAGCGTGCTTTCAAATCTGAAGGATAATGAATACCGTTTCTGCGTTTACACCAGTAGTGGTGTCCAGCATCGCTAATTCTTCTCTGAAATGTTCAATTGCTCATGTTGCTTGCACCTATATTAAATTGATGATCTCGAAAGTTGAATTCATTGTTTGAATCTGTTAATTTTTTTTCTTTCTCATAACATCCTATAAGAAAGTATATATAATTGCAATTTTTTCTTTGAATTACGATTATTCTTGCAAGTTCTTCTATGCATCCATAGTATATGTATGAGGACAATATTTAAAAGAATTATTTTTTGAATCCTCACATATATTTTGTATCTCAGTTTTCAACAAATCTGACTTAGTGATTTCTGGTGTTTGACATTTTATTATTTGTTCAGTTTCTTTGTGGCAAATATTTACCTACTAAGCTAATTTATAAAGGAATATATAAAAAGAACTAGATTATTTCGTTAAGTTGTTAATATTCATTAAAAGAAGAAAATGTGTTACGACGAAATAATACCTGCGTCTTTCCATATTGTCCATCAATTTCAGTTGAGAAGTGCTTTAGGTCTGTTGTCATAATCTGTACGGAAAGGACACTTTGCTTGCTGGTAAATATTTGCTTTTGAAATGTTTGCAAACTACCAAAGCAGTTTTTGTCCTTCTTGATACAGAAACATTGGTGCAAGATTGCTTAATATGGTATTGTTCAGGGCAGTTATATAGCTGAATCAACTTGTACAACCAACTAAAACATTATGGTCAGGATTCTATACAATCTGGGACAAGATTAAAGTACACAAAACAAACATTCACTCTTCAATGGAGTTGAATTAAAGTAAATAAAATATCTATGAATATCTTATCCAATTTTTGACTCCCCAAAAGCAATATGAAGATTAGGTATTCTACTGCTGAAAAGAACTAGCAATATTGCTTGAGAGGGAAGTGGTGCAAAGAAATAGAAAGTTTGAACATGAGTAAATACTTCTTACAAAATATGATCAATAAAATATTTTTGGCGTGAATCAGTTGATTTGATTCAAGTAAATTGATTTGATTTGCGAAGCTGCTCAGTAATGGTTGTGAGGTCCCTTGAATCTCTTGCTAACCTTGCTTCACTACATTCCACACGCTGTTGACTAGTAAAATGACATTTATTTGTAACTGAACTCATTGAGAAATGAACTGATTCACACTCATGCATTGTAGTGACCCAGAGATGCCTAGTACTGTCTGTTATACCTCTCCCTCGTGTTAGTCCACCTCTGCTTTTCAGTGATCGCATCATAGTCTGCTCTATTACCAAATCCGGCCATAACCCAGCCCAAAAGCCATCACTGCGACAAATACAATGATACCCTGATTTGCAATAATATTCATACAAGAGTGGGTAATTATGCTGCAATATTTGCATTTTTTGAAGGTACAATCTTAGGCTTTTGGCATAGTTTATGTGCGCTGTTGCCAGTTCGCTCTGATGATACTAACGTAGTGCATGTACTGTATCCATAACTTTGCTGTTCTTGATGACAAAGCCAAATCTTTCTTGTATGTCTCCAAGTGTCCTTGTAGACCTATGAGATCAGGAATATCATTGATATCTTCTAACATGATATTTTTATTTTCCAATCGATCGTATGTTCCTTTGATATCAAACTTGTTGTATTTTCCCTTGTGAGTGTCTATAAGTAAATTTGTTAAAACTGTTTCAACGAGGAAATGAGCCTGAAGTGCTCTTGAAACTGACTTTCCTGACATCATGTGACAAATTGAATTTTTTGCATAAATATTCTCTAGCAAACTTTCAAGCCCTGAAACTTCCAGCAATGCACCAAGTGATCCCAAAAAGCTCATTAAGGTATGGAAGCCACCAAGGCATACAATAATATCACGCTGTTTCGAATTAGCAATTTCATTAGCTTTAAACCACAAGGGTTGATCAAAAGTAATTGTTGGGACTGGCATGCTGACAGCTTTTGCTTGGTTTTGTATAAACATTAAAGTTGAATATAAGCGGTTTTCATCTGAAGGATTGACATCAATGGTGGGTTGCATGTGAATAGTACTTTTTCCTGGGAAAGCATCTTTTTGCAGATGTTTTTGCATGAATCCATTCCATTGAGGTCGATTATGTGAAGAATCTAATATTGCTGATAAGTGCCAGAAAAAGGAGTAAATGTATTCAGTGACTGTAACTGAAGTATCGGGGTAAAAGTAGTTCTTGAATAACTAGCAATGTCAGCTGGTTCATAACTTTTAATAGGTGTTTTTATTTGAGAAACTATTTCTGCTGTTGTTAATAATTTCTTTCTTCTCTTTATGTTGAAACTTTCAGTTGAATTTTCATGTTCTGTTGTCCCAGCAGCAATAATTCCCATGCCATGAAATGTACATTTTCAATCAAGAGTGCAGACATTGTGATCAACATTGTCTGCAACCCATTGCGTAAAACTTTCGTTTACTGAGCTCTCTGTTGAGTTATCTTGATCACGAATCACAGAATGCTTGAATCGAGTTTTTTCTGTTGGACTTTTGAAATAGATTTCTGAAAAAATTCATTTATTAACCATTTGGAGCCATATAAGTGATCAACTTCTACTCCTAGGCCAAAAAGTAAAGGAGGTATATATAATTTTGGTTTCACAGGTTTGGTGATTGCTTGACCTATAACAATTCTCACAAATTGTTTCTTCATCTTACTTCTTAATTGAGTTTTCTATGATAAAGCTAGCTCTGTCTTTGAAGCAAACTAAATTCGATCTACCACCTTTTTCAACAATTATTATATCATTGCCATAACGAGTTTCTAATTTCCTTTTCATCTGCTTCATTGATAAACTTGCGGAAGTTGCTATTTCTTTAATTTTCAAATGCATTTCAGTGGTGGTCATTGGTGACATTTCTCTTTCGAAGAACTCGCACATCAAATCAAAGTGTTTTATAATTTTTACATCTACAGAACGTCCAGGTTTGGCAACAGAGGTTGTAAGCCTAAAATATTGGATTGAATATTTCATTATATTTATTTAAACAACGGGAACTAGCTATCAAGAGCAAATATAATAACCAAATCAATACTCCTCACCACTATATGTAATGAAAATATTTTACTACGTACTGTCTCTCCATAGAAAAAAAGGGACATACACTTGGAATGATAAACGGCATTACATGAGACTAAGTCAATGCAACCATTCAATTGATTTTCAACAGCTGACACCCACTCATCATTCCTTCTTTAGCAAACTTTTAACATATTTGATTTACATACTATGGTTCTAACTTTCACAACATCGGAGCTGTCTAAATGTTTGTAGTCTACAACAGCTTCCTTTTCACAAATAAAACAACCTTTTTCCCAAACAAAGAAATCCTAAAAACAGATATTAGTATTAAATTAGTTGTTCTAAAAAGAAGAAAGAAGCAACATTTATACAAAAAACTAAAAGAAAAGAAAAGAGAGAGGAGTTGAGAAACCTGATTAATGATTTATCAAAGTTACTTCAACATGCAAAAGCTATACATTTTGCGGATGACACAAGTATTGTAATATTGCACCAATCAAATAGAAGATTTGTTAAACTTGTTAACAACGACCTTAATAACTTATGCGAGTGGCTGAGAGCGAATGAACTTTGTTTAAATGTGTCCAAATCCGAAGTGCTCCTCTTTTCTCCTAACGGCAAAGAACCTAATAAAAAATTTAAGATCAAGCTAGACAGCAAAGAAGTACCTCCACAACAATTTGTGAAATATCTTGGAATTCTTATTAACAATAAATTAAATTGGTCCCCTCAATTATATAAAGTTAAACTTAAGCTGAGTCAAGCTATTGGTATACTCTCAAAACTTTGCTTTTTCCTCAAAAGAAACACACTCATTATGCTATATCACTCAATCTTTAGTTCCCATCTACTATACAGATACCAGGCCAGTACGTCTTTGTGCCTTGAATCGATGGTATCTAGAAAATATGGGGAATGTAAAACGGTGCAATAGTAACAGTAGTTGCCTGGCAACTTTTTGGCTGGGGGGCCTTCCACTTTGAGATGAAATGCCGCCCCTGTCATTATTTTTGAAATTAAGTGATATTGTAACTATGACAATAGTATCTCTAATTTTCCCAGTCACGTACCTACAATCACACACACAAATTATGAGACAAACGACATGTTGAAATTCAGGTTCAACTCTGAAAATGGCCAGTTTCTCAGCTTGTCTCAAATATTCTCGAATATTTCCAATATAGTGAGTCTAAAATCATTTACAACATCAGTAGTCTGACGAGAATTCGACAACATGGTAACTTTTGTAGCTAAAACTTTAGGATTGGAACCAGCAGACAGCACAGCTAGTCTGAAAACGCTTTTCAAGATTGATTTTAAAGGTACATTCTGGCAAAAACGTTTTAATTCTATAAATCAAAAGAGTTTTATGTTTTGTGTTACTGCTAAAATTTCCACTAGAAAACTTATTTTTCTTGTGGAGTTATGGGCTTTCAAAGTTTTAAATGGCCCACTTTTGTTAGCCTTCATTTTTAAACGATTGAGATTCCTTAGACTAGCTCTAGCCCATTCTTGATAAATCAGAAAAAAAAACGCTGACGCAAAGCGTTGCATCTTTACAGTATAGAAAAAACCGGAGAATAATGTCCTGTTATTTACCGGCTTCAAAACAAATCCCACTACAAAACGAGTCACATTTGTGTCTGCTGGCCGAAAGAATATATGTCTAAATTTTGCAAACATTTGCATATGCATCAAGAAGTATAAAGTATGGAAGAAATTGTGGAGAATATGTTTATTTGTATATGCAGGAGGACAGATTTTGTTTTGATCGTTACAACCACAAAATATTTATTTTATTTAGGGCGCACTTGTTCATGGAAAAATTCCTTACTCCAATGATTACGGAGAAAAGTTACCAAGTTGTCAAATTCTCATGAGACTGTTGATATTGTAAATGATTTTAGTCTCATTATCTTGGGTTCGTTGATTTTAGCAATAGATTTTAAAAATTACAACGGAAAGTATCTCTCATTACTTTATTTGGAATAACTTCTGGGACATTTAAGGGTGGCGCATATTACAAAATTAATCTTAAAGGAATGGGACTTATCGGAGCGTGGAGGTAATTAGAGGGCGGCGCTAAATACAGGAAATAAAATGTCTTTTTAAGAATTTCTAAGTACATCCCGAAATTAAAAAATTAAAAGGGTAAAACTATTTTTTTACGTAAAGTATCTACATAGTTATATACATTCTCTTGTTTCTGCGTCATGCTGCATTTATCATTGGCAATTGAATTTACATTTTGCGGCGCCCTAAAAAATATGCTGCCGCCAATTTTTTGTACTGCTAGAGGGGGCCTAGGCCCCTAGCCCCTCCGGCCAGGCCGCCACTGAATAGTAATAGTTTTGGTGGGTAGAAACGTTGAATGGAAGAATGGGCTCAGTTTCGAATTACTTTTACCTTGCATTTCGCTAGAAATCTCAGGGTTGTTGAATCTCAGAATTTTAAAACCAAGAATCTAAACTGCAATTCACAGCACATATATTTTAAGCAAATCATTTTTTGGCACACAGGAAAATTGAATAAAACATCAAAAGTCATAGGAAAGTTGCTTAACAGTTGCATTTTTTATGGGTATACTATAAATTTCACTTTCAATCTTCTAGATAATATCAATTAAAGCGTACCTTAGTGTCTACAGAAAGCAAAACAGCAATGTTGCTGTGATATTGTTAACCATCTTTAGCAAAGATGACCTTTGAAAACGACCCTTGGGGGTGTAAAACATTGAAGCATTAGCCGAACTCGCTATGATATGCGAGATCAATTAACTAATGAGCAATAATATTCGTGACTAGGGCCATTGTAGTATGTGAAGCTAAACTTTGGTGTATTTGTAATTGAAGTAACTGTAAACAGGTAGATTTTCAGGCATAGGTTGTAATGGAATTCCTAATCAAAATTAAATTTGCTTTAAAAATTGTATGTAGAATATCTATATTCGGAAAACAATTCTATCATCCCCCAAAGGTCATATGGGGCAGGGCCCGTGGCAAGCACTATAATGTTGCCACAAGCTTTTTTCAAATATTTTATGGTTTTAGACCATGAATGGCAATTTTTGGCAAAAGATCTTACTTTTCATCTCCCCCCCCCCTACCATAATTTACTTAATTCCTATTAAAGTGAATGGACATATCTCAATAACTGTTATATATTTAAATATTTACACAAATAAATTTCACAGGGAGCTTATAAGATTTATAAACGCAAAAAATTCTTAAAAATTGTTAGATTACCCTATTATGCCGAAATTAAGTTCAAGTTTTTGGGGTAGGGCGGGTAATCCGAAGTTCAAGTAACAAGGTAACTGCTGACGGAAAAGTCAAAGACAACTATCGGTTATTAGAGCAAAAACAAATAAGTATCATACCAATTATGATCTGGTAGCAAAGGGTTGAGGTAAAAACAATCTTATTACTGCCTCCACCACCGTTCATATTCATTTGGGCCATCACAAAATCAGTATCCTAAAAAAAGGTGAGATCGAAATTGTTTATTAATGCATTGCCAATGTTTAATGAAGGTGCGTAGACGAAATAAAAGTATTATTAACAATGGTGATAGCCACTATTACCTTTTCATAGCGTTTTTCGTATGGTCTTCGAAATCGCAACCATCGATATTGTGTTCATAGCTTAGCTGAAGAAGAGCAAAAGCAAATATTAAAAAAGAGACAGAAAAAAAGTGGAAAAGGCAGATTGCTCCTCTCCACAATATGTACTAAAGATGTATGAGAAGCAATTTTGAAGTTATAAAAAACATGTATTACCAAGTCTTTCTATCTGTTTATCTTGAAATGGCTCGTCAAGATCATGGAAATCCTCTATTGTTTCTGCCCTCTGAAAAAATGTTTGCCTCTCACTAACAGCCTTGCTGGATCTTTCATTCAGTGCATTTTTAATTTGAACCTGGAAATTGAAAGACATTCTTGCATACTTTACAAAAAACAAAACATATCATCAGTGAAAACATGTTTCCATAAAGAAGGTTTATGAGACTAACATTAGAAAAAATAATCCTAGTCTTGCAAGGATATCCTTTTTACTTATGCTAATTATGTCGATTGTTTGCATACAGTAAAACGAGGTCTTTCTCAGCAATTGCTAGGGAACATTAGTCCGAAATTATTTTCGTATTGACTAGCTTGAGTACTTTTCGCTTGGCAATGGTATTGCAAAGGCATGAGATTTATCTTATATAGAGAGGAAATAACTTATGGAGCATATTTAAAATAATAAGGAAATAAATTCAATTTCCAATTTACAGTACTAATTGCTAGTTGAGAGTTCTTTGAAAATCGTTACCTTTACTATAAATATAAAAATACAGCTAAAAATAAGGGATTAAAAAAATCAATTTACGAGGCATGCACACAAATAAGTTTGTGTTCTAATGGATAAAATCAAAGACGGACTGGCAACTAAGCTGTTCTTTCATATGTCAATCCAGAGCATTTAGTCTTGTGTACGCAAAAATGATACAGATTGAATACATTTGCGTAGGGTTGGTATGAAAAGAGTAAGGTTTAAAAGACAATCAATTCCAAGGTCATAGTGGCTCACAAACAACCCGTCATAGAGTTTGCTAAAGAACACGCCCGATGTGCCAACGCGCTTTACGCACCCAACGTGCCTATGCATCCAACATGCCCACGCGCTACGCATCCAAAATTTTTTTTATTTTAGAAAAAAGCTATATTCCAGCTGTAATTTCAGAACTCCATAATTTTTACTTTCAAAAAGTAATGAAAACCTTTTACATATTAACACTTGCATGAGCCAAATTGTTGTAATTAGTACTAATATGTCATATTTAGAATACAACATAACTTATACATTAGAACAGAAACATATATTTACAGAAACAGTTATTTAGAACAGAATGTATTTAGTACATTTACTTAGAATAGAAACATTTACAACAGAAACATATAACAGAAACACATGTATTACATATATTTTCTGTTTTGAAAACAAGACATATATCACATTTCATCCTTTTCTAGTCATAAAAACTCTTCAGACCAATTATAATATTTGGCAATACAAGAAGGTATACAGCTTTTGCATTCTAATGGTAATGTTTCTAAAAATTGAAGAGAAGAAGTGGCCTGAAATGTAAACTTTAAATGAGCTTGTCGGGTAGTACAAGTTTTTTCGCAAGGACTAGTAAAATCTGACCTGAGCCTAACTGCCCTCATTTTTTCAATACTAACTTTTATCCATTGTTTCCTAATAGCTAAGAAACTTTGTTTCTGATATAAAAGAAATAATAGTATAATAATTATAATAAGTATGATAATTAGTATAAAACATTCTAATAACTGTATTAGGGTATTTATATTATACTCCTCAATTTTAAAGAAAGAACCTATCATTATTATATTTTGTTTCTAGTTTTATACAGTTTTCGATAGCTGTTAAAGCCAGAGACACTTCACTTGTCCATAAGAAAGTTAGTTTTTAGTCAGTCCTTGGATTTTCCGTTTATAAATATGGGTGCGTAGGAAAAATTGGGTGCGTTAGGCGCGTAGGCACGTTAGGCGCGTAAGGCACGTAGGCGTGCAGGTAGGTTGGGCGCATAAGGCGAGTGAGCCCGTGGGCGCATATGCACATTTTTTTGCCTGAAGGTTGAAGAAAAAAGATTTGATTAACCAGTAACAATAATAGGAAATGAAATCTAAAATATTGACACTAACTTGAGTGATCGAAAATTTTCTTTCATGTAGGAATTTCCTTAATTACTCGAACCAGGTAGGTCAAAA
This sequence comes from Cladonema radiatum, assembly GCA_025330745.1. Classification (NCBI taxonomy): domain Eukaryota; kingdom Metazoa; phylum Cnidaria; class Hydrozoa; order Anthoathecata; family Cladonematidae; genus Cladonema; species Cladonema radiatum. The sequence continues at coordinate 5,930 of JANSTP010268480.1, read as the reverse complement.
TGTGGAAAAAAGTTGTGTTGGAAATTGAGTAGAATAGGTTATCACCAGCTTTTTGAAACATCGACATATAGGACATAGCTAGAGAGCTTAGGAAATATTACGAAATATGAGATTAAATCGAAAAACCCAACATGCCAACCCTGCTAGTTTTGTTGTCATAACTTTTACTGATAACAATAACGTATTTTGAAACCAAAATCTTGCACTTTAATACCTTATTGTTGACATAGCAGCAATATTCAAAGATTTTTGTAAACTGACTTTTCCTATCTTCAAATTACCCCTAAACACCACAGCAATTGGTTTTTCTGAATAACGTCATCACTTTTAAATATGCGCGAATACACAAAAGATTGAACTAATAGTGTGCAATCTAGTATTAATATAGCTATTATTGTCCTGATTTCGATAGGGGGCACCACAATGTCGAGATGGCGACAAAGGATCTTTTTCAAAAATTTATATGCTCATAGTTTCTTATCGAAGCTCTTAGAGGTGCAAATCTTTTATTAAATGTTAATTTGCACAAAATTATCTTTCATTTCGTGTACAACAATTCTATATTTCAAACAAAAAATATTTTTCAGACCAGCAGATTTTCTTTGGGCAACTTTGTGCTGAAATTTGGCCAAAGTTTGACTGTAGAGGCAAAAAGCCATAAGCCATTGTTTTCATGGTGGATGCAGGCATAAACGATAAAAAATCCATAGTTTTCTAAGTCTCGATTGAAAGCCTACAGGAGCTATTTCCGAACAGTAATATTTAGCAACCTCCTATATTTGGAGCTCCCTGTGATAATAGCAAAAACAAAATAATGGCTCTTAAAAACTTTGCCCAAGTTTTTTTAGTTCTCGGACAGAAAATTTCATAAAATATTGTCCAGTTCATTTTTCCCACTTCCTCATGCCAGCCCCGGACTAATAAGACCTCCAATCAAACGAGAAATAAAATTTAGCAGGTCAAGCTTTGGCATATGACTACTATTTTGCTGATAAATAATATATGCATTTAAAAGAAGCCTTCCTAACAATGTAAGCAAAATCATTTTGTTCCATCTAACTGTCCTTCTTTCATCTAAATACATAAAAATTCTCATATCACTCAAGTCAACGCCACCCATATGGAGGTTATAATCTCGAATTATTTCGGGAACAACATGTTCACGGATGCGTTTACTATGGTATGTTATCATCTTTGACGATCCCTCAGTTGATAAGACAATTACATGTTTTCTGTCATGCCAACCGATAACCAAAATATTTTCTTTTCAATACGCTATTGAATCGCCTTCCCGTAATTTAGCTTTCACACCTGGTGGTAAATGCTTTCGATTACTTCCCACTGTCCCTGTAAGGTTTGTCCCTTCTGATAATAAAGCTTATGCTAGTGGTATAGCAGTATACCAATAATCTGTATATAAGTAGTACTCAAGGCCTAACAAAGGGCCCATTAGTTGAATACATATGTCATGAGATAACCCATACTCGCTGCTTCGGGAATTTATCCAACTGTACATGGAAAAATTATAAGTATAGCATGTGCTGCTCTTGCAAAGAAAGAACAGCAAACCGAATCTATGATGATGTTTATTCGGCATATACTGTATGGCAGGTCCCCTGCCTTCAAAACCAATCGGAACATAATATGTACGAAACTGTTTGCTAAAATGTTCTACTTAGTAATTTACTTTGTATAACTTATCAGCATCGCCCTCTTTTTCTGGAAAATGCATCATGGACTGTAGCCTGAGAAATTGATCTCGTTTGAAAACAGCAGGAAAAGCTGGAGTACTTTTGACTCCAGTCTTCAGTGTTCCAGCATTCTTTGATATTGCTATTATTCAGTAGTGCTATATTTATACAAAGTCCAAGGAATGCAAGAAATTCTGGGCGATTGGTCTCGTACCAGTTTCGGAAACGAGAAGCTTTTGTAAGAGTTCCCTTTGATGCTACTTTCTCATTTCCATACTTCTTTGTTTCATGAATAACTTGGTCTAAAAACGTTTCGTCAAATAGCAACAAAATATACACTCATGAGGTTCAGCATCAGGACTCACACAATCAATTGGTCCAGGGTTGTCAACAGGAGAAAAGTTGATTCTGCTAGGAGCATTATCATTTTCTCGATCTTGAATTTGCATCTAGAAATCTCATTTTTGGTTATTTATTGGATAAGTATTATTGCTTCCAGATGTGACATCTTCATTATCTTCAGACAGTAAACTTACTGACGATAAACTCAAAGAACTTTCTGAATAACTTTCACTAAATTCGCTCCCACTATATGAGTCCTTTGAGCTGCTTGCTGCCATGTTTATGGAATGAAATACCACGCAAACGATATATCAAAATAATCATAATTTTAAGGACTCAACCTTTATGGCGATTGCAGAATTTATAAACGCGCTACAAGTGCGTTTTTTGCCGTTTTTCAAAGGAGTTTGTTGAAGCCACTATCGTGGCTTCCGGCACTTTCTCGGAAAGTCACGATCGTGGCTTGCCGCACCTAGCCAGTTAATCATCTTTTTCAGAAATTAGTAAAAGGAAAGGTTCATGTCGATCATAAGATTTCTTAAAAATTATTTACTTTAACATTCATTAATATCAACACACCAGTTCCCTATTCTTCAAAATTTTATCTACCACATGACGTCACATTCTTTGCCCAACCAAAGTGAAGCGTTTGCCCATGCCAAATCCCCAAGCGAAATCCCCAGCCTAAACTGTGTTATTTCTGTATCGCTATTCGATGTGTTACTTTTGTTTTCATTCACGACGGGTAAATACATATATATTTTTTTTGAAGGTAGAACTATATAAATTTGACCAATACAATATTATTTCCTTTGCACTTATAGACTTAATTGCTTTGTTTCAATTATTGAATCTTTAGACACACAAAATCTTTGAAAAAAAAGTTACATGAAGGTAATTGTTTTGCAATGGTTTTATTTCATGTATTATTTTTCTTATTGGTCACAAATTTTGATCTTTTTGATCTTATTGATCATATAGATTTATTTTTCCTTTTTATGGATTTATTTTCGCATAGCCAAAACATATTTTCTGCAACAATTTATTTTACGGAATTTGAAGCCCAAGGTGCAAAACTTTCTGTACGCTAAAATTTCTAACAATTAAAGTATACTCGTAACGTAGTAAATATCTTGGATTTTTTTCTTTTTTTGTTTTCTTTCTTTGTATTTTTAGACCCTTTCATGAAGAAAACTTGGAGTTTACAAAATACATACAAAATTTTGTCTCTGCTCTAAATTCAAACTTAGACAACAAGAATGAAGACAAAAATGGTAAACAGATACATTGTTTGTTTTCTGCATTTACACTAAGCCCTGAAATAGCAAAAGTAAGTTCCACAAAATTTCATGAATCCAAAGATTTATGCCCTTAAGGAAACCAAATTTGCAACGTTTTATTTCTTAAAATGACCCTGTGTTCCAGTTATTGGCTCCATTTCAAACATTTTTATTTATAGTTTTGTTTGAAAATTTGCTGTCTATTCTACCACTGGAGTGAAGCCGTTCTAAGTTCAGTGGATTGTTGTTTTCTTTCAGTTGTTCATTTCTTTTTAACAAATTGTTTTGCCGGTGACTCCTTACATCCTTACATCCTTACACTAAAGTTGATTTGGAAAAGACCGTTGTTCCGGATATGATGTCCTGTGAGGAGGAAGAACAAGACAAAAATGGTGACTGGTTTTTCATTACTCATAAACCAACCTTTAGAACAAAAAAATGTGACTGTGTAAAACAGTCATAAGTTAGATATATAAAATTTATTTCAAAAATTGTTCAAAACGCTCCAAAGAGCAAATGATAAAATGTATGGTTGGTGATGTTGTAGAGAAACTGGCACCCGAGATTTCCTTTGGAGGCAACATCTTGTTAAAGTAAAACTTGTATTTAATATAAACAAGCAACATAGCTCCGTGTATGGTTCCATGATTTCCTTGATATTATATGTTTTGATTACACTGTGTTGTTTTCTATTCTTCACTAATATCGAATTTATCAGGAGAGCATTCCCATTTGAGAAAATGTATTTATTGTCTCCACATCAATCTTGAGTTATTTTTTATAAAATTTTATTTTTTATATTTTCATTAATTCAGTGTTTTGGAAAGCAAATGGAATAAATTCAAAAGCCTTCCTATTTTTTCCTTTCATTTGCTACATTTCTTATAGCAAGCAAATGCAAAGAGGATTTGAAATTTCAAGCATAGCTTGCCAGAAAATGGAAACTTCATAATACATGTAGAATGAGTAACAACAATGACATGGTAATATAGAGTTTAAAAGTAAGAAAAATTATGGGGATTATGGCATGTTTGCTGCTCAGTATGAAACCTCATTATGTCAGGTGTTTCCCATGTGGAAAACATGCACAAATCTGGAGATATAACTTCATGAAAACATCAAGTTGTCTTGATGCGGAAAAGGTCAAAAAATATCATGAAACGATAAGGAATCCTGATAAAATCCTCCCTAAAAAACCTTTATTTTTTTGCAGTGAGAATTTATAGATGGTTTCATTGTTACTTTCTAGGCTTCTCATAACTTTCTCTGTTTATGATAAAATGCGTGTGACCAAACTACGAGGATCCAGTTCAAAAAGCCAAAATTACTTTTTTCAGGAAACCGAGTATATTCAGGAATTATGGCGCACTTTAAATGAATTTTCAAGAAAAAAGCTTTTGTCTCATTCCTTCAATTGTAGATTTTTTGTTTTTATTACATTTACCTATCAAACTTAATTATATACCTATCTCTTTCCATTTTATACTACAATTTTTATAATTATAGTATAAATTAGTCTATAGTCCATCTATCTCATCTATATCAGTATTTTGAAATGCATCTTCTATGGCAAATTCTAAAAGGCGTGAAAAACGCCACTAAAAAGCTGGTGTGATGGCGGAACAATTCTTTCAATTTTTTGCGCAGCCCATTTTTCTCCCGCTGTTAACACCAGCACCATCAGAAACAAAATGAATCTACGTATTTGCAAACACATCTGGAACTTCGATCGTATCAAAGACATTAATAATAGCTTCTAATAAACCTTCTGCATTTTCAGATACTGCATCCTTTAAAGCAGAAAACTTTAATTCTGACGTAGACTAGATCTAGTCGTTCATACAAATTTTATTCTAAGGACAAAGTATCTACCACCACACATTATTCCCGCTCTATTTCCGTACGGCGAATATGCAATGCTTTTGATCAGCAGTTTCCTTCTTCCTGATTTGTCAGAAAAACGTCTAGTGAACTTTGGCAGAAATCCATATTTAATTTACAGGTGGAAATTTTCAGATCACAGTATTTTTTGATACGAGGGTGACAAAATGGCACACGATTTAAAATAATTTTCCAACCACAAGCGAATAACCACAACTTTATTCACATTGCACCAGACACAACACTTAGTGAATAAAATTTCGAGCTAAATATTTTTATATGATTCTTGTTTATCCGTTTATGTAAATATTGTAAATAGTTCATCATCAATACCAGAATACTGTACATAGAATTTCTAATTTATTTATCAACTAATTTTTCAATCATATTATAGAGTTTGGTTTGCTGTTCTTACACGTTGCCCATTGCTGATATGATTTTGCAAGTTTTTCTTTGCTGATTGGTGTCAAATTATCAGAGGTAGGTTCAACTGTAAAATGCTCTCATTTAGTTATAATCTAGGCGACTGCACCATAGGCTAGGACACTCGACTCTGTCTAGTTATATAAACTCAATACCTGAATAATTAATATGTGTGAAATGGCTGCTTTTTTGTTTTCAGTATACAGCAGGGTTTATGTTTTAATACAACAGTTGTATAGTATAGCTAGCAACAGAAGCATGCTGTTATCTTTTTTCAAACAGATTAGACCGAATTACCCAAAGGTCTTATGGA
>JANSTP010268459.1:0-10592 GCA_025330745.1 Cladonema radiatum | reverse complement strand
TTCTGATCAAATTGTTTTTTCCTTCTTTGCAAGCAAAAACAATGTTAAATTCCTTAATGAATGAATTTAATATTTATAAACAATAATAAAAAACCGATTTAGTGCCCCTGATTATCAAGTGTAGTAGTATGAGGCCTCAAATTTTTTTTAAATACAATTTAACAAACCCCGAATTTCTTTAATAAAGTCAATTTTTACTTTCGATTTACCATTTTTCTCTCGTATAAAATGATTTGATCAGAATAATCAATGATTAGAAATTGTACGATGAGAGAAACTAGCCTGGTAGCTAGGTACCTACATAATGTCAAGCAAATCGACTATCTTTTATTTTCGTGATAATTGAGGTATGTTTGTGCAATATGCTACAAGGTCTTTAATTTACAACACAATGCTGTAAGGCATGTCAAAAAGTTTCAAAGCAATAATATTCATCAGCATAATGATTTTAATGCACAAATGTCAGCATTTGTCAAAAAAAAAAAAATGTCAGCAATGGCAATGGCAACGTAACATCATGCATACACTACATCACCTTCACCTTTAAAAGAACAAAACTTTGAGTCTTCTGAATTTTGTGATTATGAATCTAAGGTTTCAGAAGAATTATTCCAACAGGGAGGGAGTTTTCCTCCCAGCGACGATGATGATGAGTTAAACTTTTCTTCTTCGACAACAGCTCAGCAGCACAAACACTGAGCAGGGATGCAGATGATGATATGGACTTAGAAGAAACAGCTCTCCCTCCAAAGCAGTGTGAGGTACCAGTTTTGACTTAATTTTGTTTATGCTTTTTGTTAAGTTAAAAAGAGTTAAGTTTGCTGTATTTAATGTTGGTTGAGCTCAGGAAGGCACACCATCTGATGGTCTATATAAACCGCCCCCAAGTCTTAGCATACTTTGTGCTCCGATTTTTGCCTAAAACGCCAATTGAAAGTTGCTCTACCAAACAATCCGAGAATGAGCCACCCCAAGGACTCGAACCTCAACCATTCCAAACCTATCATCAGATTTTGCAATTAAGAGATTACCACTATACCAATATACCACCATTTGTGGTCAGAAGAAATTTGGAAATACAATGTCAAAGCATCCTATAGCTATACACTGTACAGTAGCTAAAAACTTCCTAGCTATCTTAATACGGGTGTGAATAATAAAATTACACAAAGTTGCATATCCGAAATGTAAAGAAAGAGATTAAGGCAAGGATTTAATAAGGTGTATATTGGTCCTGTCTGTAAGGTGGAGCTCACATTCGAATGTCAATCTGTTCTGTCGCTGAGTGTTTTTGTTATAGCTAATGAGGTGAAAAGTTGGCAGCCAAATTGTAAGTGTAGGCTGTGTTGGACAGATCTTGTAGAATAATATTAATAATAATAATTACTTTAGTTTCCTCATCATGATATCCTCTTTGCTATTTTGCTATTTTGCCATTCTTGTACATAACCACTGTTTAAAGTATTCTTGTTAATATTAATTTAAGTAAGTTAGTAAGTAAGTTAATTTATTTGGAAACAACACGTCTGAACGCCGGAAAATCTCAGATAAAATTTCCCGAATTTTGTCGATTTAATAGAACATAATCTCAATTTTTCTAAACCACAACAAATAGTAGCACTTTGAGGTTGCTCAAAGGTTGCTTAACTTATTAATATATAAAAAGAGTAGTATAACGCTCCTTTTACGGAAGAAAGCGTCCCTTATTTGGAAAGCCAAAGTGAAATAGATGATATTTATTGTTTCAAAACTCTTTAAAATGAAAAACCAATCAGAAAACGTCGAAACTTTTTTGAGTGAAACCATTCTAATGTTCCTTGAGTTTTCCGTAAAACTTGTAAACTATGAAAACAGAGCATAATTGCAGCGGGATAACATCGCCTGTACTTTGCATTTAGTGATCAAACTTGGTACACATATACACCAAATGACCCACTTTTGACGGTTTGTTGTCATGGCAACAGAACTTCACAAGAAGGTCTATTTTGGAAACCTTTTATAACTTCTTCTGTACTTTGCCTTTGGTAACCAAAGTTGGTACACATTTACCCCAAATTTCTACAAATTTGTTGGCCAAATTTGACAGTTGGTTGCTATGGTAACGCTATATGACGTCATTTAATGGTCAATTTTCTGTAAACTTTACCTGTATATTGCTTTTAGTGACCAAAATTGGTACACACATACTAAAAATGGTTCTGAAAACTTTTAGCTCAATTTTGACGGTTGGATGCTTAAGTATTTACTTGTTTTCTCAAAGACCAATAATCTAAAACATTTGCTGCAGATTATAGAGCATTGATTAAGAGAAAGGATCATGCAGCGATCTGGAACTGCTTTGACAGGCCAATGCGACACTTCAGCATCATTCCACGCTCTTTTGCCAGCTCATGTGTTCCTGTCCTGTCCAATATAAAAAGACCAATATTTCCTCTTTGCGGACCAAACTTAGGAAAGATAATCTAAAACAGATTTTAGCGATTTTAAGGCCTCGGTTTGTCAGCAAAGGATCGCTCAGCGATCTCCTGATGGGACTGCGTTAGCAGACCAATACGAAACTACGTACAGCTAGTTAATATATTAAATGCAATGTTAATGATTCATAAAGTGCTCTGCCAAAGGGAGCTGCTCATAGATTTAAGATAAGTGAAAAAGTACAAAACCTTGATTTTTTTCATTCACCGTGTTTCATGGCCTTTAGCCAATCATCAGGCATTAATTTTTCATACCACTAACAAGAAGAGAAAATGAAAGCATTACACAGCTAGAACTGCCTAGCAGATTAACTCTCACGAAAAACTTCCTGACAAAGCTTTATGATCTGAAGAAGACCTCGACGTAACATATTGAATTCATATTGAACAGATAATAAAACTGACAGAGACAGACTACCAGGACTTTAAAGGGAGTGCCATACTTTAGAACAACTGAAGCTCAAACTAAAGAGTTCTTTGAAACATAGAACAGTCTTTTTACAGGATCAAAAATCTCTTTTCCTTTCAATAGATACTTAATTTTATAAAGTTTTTTGGGCATGCTCAGTGGTGATGTCATCAAGACGAAACAAAAAATGCAGACACAAAATCTATAAATCCACAATACTTTTTATAAAAGAAATTTTTCAGGGAACCTTCTTTATTATATGCTTTTAAGAAGCTAAAAATGGTTTTTATTTCAAAAAGATTGCCTCAACCACTGAGAAAACACAAGATTTCATGTGCAAGCATGATGTCAAAAAGGGCCTGGAACTAGTTCCCAGGTGTATTTTGCCAAAAAAATACAGTAAAATTTTTTCCAGTAGCCATGTGTCAAGGATCCTTTATTAAAAATTTCGTGAAATTATCTGAGTTATTTAGATGTTTGTATTTGTAATTTCATAGAATATGGGATTCATTTTGATGACATCACAACAAAGCATTTTTGCATATTAATACAACTTTAAAAGAAAATATATTTTTCAGGAACAAAAAAAAAATAATTACTTTAATTGAAGAAAGTTTTGCCAATTGACAAAAACGCAAAAATTTTGCATTTTACTTGAAAAACTTTTGTGATTGAGAGAATTAGATATATTCTGCAAGTAAAAACTTTTGCGGAGAGAGAAATATCAAAACAAATTTCTGAATTAAATACCCCATTTATAAATTTATTTTTTAATCAATTTCTGCAAGTTTAGTGATCTATTTCTTAAAAAAAATATTTTCTAAAAATTTTGTGGGAAAAAAATGCTGTGGTGGAGGCATTTTGAAATAATTTGCTGGAAAAAACTTTTGCGAAAGGGCAAAAAAACCGTGAAACAGCAAAACTATCTTCCAGCAAAACTTTCTGACATTGAAGTATGTACAAAAATTCTTTAAACATTTTAGAAGCTATCCACATTACATGAACTTTAAAAAAAATTAACAAAAATGTGTGACACATTTAAGTTTATGAGTTTGAATAAATTGCTATTTTTAAGTAAACTGTATAACCAATATAAATATGTATTTGGTTACACTTTGTCAGCAGGACTTACTGATGTTAAACATTCAATAAAGTAACATCATTAGAAGCCTGACAGAAGCATCCAATGGAGGCATTCTAGAAAAAGCTGCTCCTATTTCTAGCTACCTAAAAAATTTAAACTCATTTTTGATGATTGAAGTGCACAAAAATGGCTCTATTTTTACAGCTAAGAGAAGAAAATACCAAAGTTTTTGCCATGTAGAGCCATTCTTATCTCTATTTGAACATTATCCCAAATTTTATCTCCTGAGCTCTTCTTTTTTCTAGCTAAGGACGTTTTAAAAAATTTTCTGTCTTTAGAGTCGTTCTTAGTTCTAGCTGAGGTTTTTGTCTTTATTTTAATTGAAATATCTTCCCAAGAACGGCTCATTTTCCACAGCTTAAAATGTCTGTAGAACGGCTTCATTGGATGCTTTTGGCCTGAATGAAATCACGAATTATGTACAAATTTTTTATTCGAAGTGTTATGTATTATTTACTTAGTTCAAATTTTTAAATAAAAATAATCCCTATATTAAGTATGCAAACAAAAAGAAAAAAGATCGTATTAATAAGATCCTGTCAAATCTACCGTAAGGGAAGAAATTATTTGCGGAAGAAATATTTGCGAAATTTATTTTTGCGGATGTAGAATTAAAAAATGGCTTAATTTTCGGAATTAATTTTTGCGGATAAACATATTTTATGAGAGGAAAAAGGACCAGGAACAACCATCTTTACTACAATACTGTCTTCAGCTAAAACTTTTGTAGGAAAAATCGAAGTGTTTTTCTGCGGAAGAGAAAATCTGATTAAATTTGCGAAATTAATCGCTATTGACTGTAAAAAACAGAAAATTTGCAGAATAAATTTTTGTGGATTAATGGTTTTTCAATGTTTTTGCGGAATTAATTTTTGCAGATTTGGGCTAAATCTGCAAAAATAAATTCCGCAAAAATATCTTCGAGAATAATTTCTTCCACAAATAATTTCTTTTCTTAAGGTAATCATTCAATAAAGCCTTTTTGCTGCAATCAACATTGAAAAATTCATATGAGTTAGCTATCCTTCCAAAGTCTGAAGTATGCGGCTACCCTAACATTATGTATAAGCATCCACAATTTGCAAATTAATTATATAGAAGATATAAAAATTTAAATTTCATTAAATTATGATGTGAATATTTTTCAAAATTATCGAAATAATATTTGCCATAAAAATTACCAAATTAAAAGCAGTGACACAATTTTTACAGTGTTAGGCGTTGTTACTTGTTATTATTGACTGCTACGCCGCATGATCAATGAACTTAACTGGTAAAATTAAGCAGCGACACTTCTTTTGATGTTCAAAGTCTTGCAAATGACCATATTTGAGTGTTTTGTCATTTTCAAACCTGCCTCAACTTTAAAAAATCTTTAAAAACTAAAGCCAGAGAATATATCTGGAACAATTTGTTCTTTTGTGGTATATTTTATTGACATTTTTATCTCATGATCAAAATATGCTAATAAAAAAGCAGTTTTAAATAAGTGCATGATATAGCTATTTTTTGAAAAATATGAGGAGGTTAAACTGTAGCTAGCTGGTTAGCCACATACCTGAAAAGCTAGCTGCATCCTTTTTTGAGTTTAAAAATGAGGAGACTAACTAGCTAAACCTAAAGCACCCATTATATAAAATGAAGATTATTGAGAAAGAGCTGACTGAGACTAAAGCTTCTTCCACGACCAACCCTCCAACTTTGCAACTTGACCACCTTTTTATCTGATTAAGACATTGAAACAAAAATCAACACAATCTTCTCAACACTGCTCCTGCTTGACAATCTTTCCAAATGCATAACAAAAATGAAAATATGAATGAAAACTCCATGAGCTCACAGCTCTAAGCTTTCAAAACTAACACTCTGTAAAGTTATCATTTTCCATTACGCCATTTTGGCTTGCCACGAGGCGAGAAGTGAACTTTATTGGGATTTAAAACTTCTGGACCAGATTCGCATGGGCGTTCACATACGGAGAAAGACTGAGAAAATATTTATAGGATTCCGAAATTTTAATTTGGTACTAGAAAAAAAGAAGTTTTTTTCGACGACAGCAAAAACAAAACTCTCGTGAGAGAACAATACCAATAACAACTATACAAAATTCTTATTTTCAGTCTTTAGTTACACTAATATTACTCAGTAAATACTTGTTACTGTGACGACATTTACTAACGAATTCACTTTTCTTGTTTAAAAGACTCTTATAACCAATATGCTTTATAATGAAAAGTTTCTCCAACAAACAAAGGTCGCAACGATGATTTGCTTAATGGCAATTTTATTTGTTTTAAAATGCTCCATTTAATTGACCATTTTATATTTTTATCGTTCAATGTCCAAATATATTTTGTAAGCTCTGTTTAAGAAGGTTTTGCAGATTTCTTTTTAGATGACGACTTAAGATTACTGTAGCGATCTTTGCATGGTGTTTCAAAAAGACCTACATATATCTTTGTATCATCATTTGCCTCGTTAGTTCAAGCTTGGTAAACAAATTTAGGTGTCTTGCACTTGTTCTCAAGTGGACAATCTGCTTTTACTCTACAGTTGCAACCGTAGCAATTGCTATTATTCTCCGATAATATGACTTTAATGTGGGATGAAATTATGGATGCCATACTTTTTACACAACTGTAACTAATGATCCGTTTCCACTAGTAGCAGATGGCTTCAGAGCAGAGTGGAAATCTTATTGGATAGGGTGTTTGTTTCCACTCAGCTATCAGAGGGTAGCAGAGTATTGTTCGAGTGCTTTTATACAATGTTTTCATATAATTCAGAAAATTTTGGAAGAAATAATTATGTATTAATTGTTAATGCTCATGCATTATATTAATGCATTTGAGAGGACTTTCTAATAGTTATTTACTATGAAATCGATCCATGAGAGTCACTCCAATGAGTGTTTCCACTTGTATCAAAAAAAACTAGTTCACTTCAAAGCTATCTGGTATTAGTGGAAATACAGCATAAGTTTAACAGGATTTTTATTAAATATTTATAAAACCTAAGTTTAACAGTATTTTAATTAAATATTTTTTGCAACTTGCTTGATGGTGGGAAATGCTTTTTTAGAAGTTTAAAGAACAGATAGCCAATATTGGTCTTTACTTTTTTTGAATATGGGAGATTGAACCATTTTGATCTGTTGTTTTCTATTCCTGTTCTGTTTAACTGTGGTATCAAAATTGAATTTGACAATGATACTTCAATTAATGACTAATCATTGAATTAATTTCACACAAATATTTTAGTCAGATAATATATATATTTTAAATGTCATTAGTGAAAGTGTTTGCTGAAACTGAAACTATTAAGCAACATTTTTTACGCAATCTCATCAATCTAAAAGAAGGACCTTTAGCAATTGTTGACTACTTATAACTTCTATTATTTTTAAGCGGCAAGATTCTTCATTGTCTTATACATATAGATGATATTTTTGAGGACAAATGCAAACATAGATTCTGATATTCAGTTTGCAGCAGAGCATCGCAAGTCTCTAGAGAGTAGTGTGTGCCAACGTCAAAACTCGATAATTAAAGTTATCAAAGTAAATAAACTTCAAAGGAGTATAAATATAAACTTCAAAAGTGGGCACCACCAATCCATCTGAACTGTATGAATTGATTTTGTTGTTCTTTATATATTGTATTCATTTTTCTTTTAGATATATGAATAATTAGTGTTTGTAAAAGCCTAACTTTAGGCCAATCAATTTGTGTTATCAGCAACTGATATGACTCTTTGTTGACCCTCTCTGCTTGCTTCAATTTTACAAACACTATTTGACTTCAATAAAATTTACTTGAACAATGTATAAACATCTTGCACCTGAAAGATTTAAATCAGATCCAAATACTAGTCATGCAGATAAATAATGGAAACATTAGAAAATAATTTTTGAGAATTTTTTAACCGCTATTGCTACACATAATCCAAACAAATTTGATACATTGTTAAACTTCATTTCACCAGATGTTTATGAATATATCTCTGACTGCTCAACATACGAAGAAGCTATTGGCACTCTCGAAAGTACCTTTGTGAAACCCAAAAATGAAATTTTTGCTCGGCATCAGTTATGAACATGTAAACAAACTGCAGTAGAGTCAATAGACCAATATTTACAGAAATTAAAAAAACTTAGTGGATAATGTAATTTTAAAGCTGTCTCTGCTGAGAAATATAAAGAAGAGTCGATAAGGGATGCTTTTATAGATGGACTATTATCAAATCCAATACGTCAACGATTACTTGAAAGAACTTGATTTAATTTCTATTTTCAATCAAGCTAGATCATTAGACTTAGCTCAAAAAAATTCTGAGCTTTATATTACCCCAAATTTTCATTACAGTGCAACAGCATCGAAAGCCGAAGAAGAAGAGAAAGATAGTAGTGGTGCATCTGTATAAAATCTAGTTGCAGCAGCATCAACTAATAAAATATGTTTCTTTTGTGGCAATAAATATCACACTCGCAGTCAGTGCCCTGCACGAAATACATTTCGCCATTCATGTGGGAAAAAGGGACATTTTAGTAAAGTCTGCAAATCGAATAAAGCCGATCCAAGCATCTCCACATCAGCAAGCATATCTGCCGCACAGTTCCATCCAACCTTAACAACATTATCTGCCCTCGACTCTGGTGATAATCTCAATAAGTCATGCCACATTGTTAAAGTCAACAGAATTGAGGTAAATGCATTGACAGATACAGGTAGTACAGAAAATTCCATTGATAAGAAATTTGCAAACTTGAATAAATTTGATATTTCTGCAGCAGCAGGAAATGTTTCAATGGCTACTTGTTCTTTAAACAGTAAAATCAACGGTGTTTGTTTGCTAAATCTTGAAGTAAACAGTATCATCACTAGAAATGTCAAGTTTTATGTATTGGACAATCTTTGCAGAGACATTATCATAGGTATAAATTTTATGAAATAACACTCCTCTCGAACTCTCAAGTTCGGTGGATATTTATAGGTCTTTGTGAAACACCATTCAAAGATCACTACAGTCATCACAAGTCGTCATATAAAAAGAAACCTGCAAAACCTTCTGAAACAGAACTTGCAAAATATATTTAGATATTAAATTGAAAAAATGTAAAATGGTCAATTAAATAGAGCATTTTAAAATCAATTAAAATCTGCAGCTTGAATTTGTAAACAATTTAATGGAATTTTAGTTCTGTCACTTTAGTTCGAGTTAGTGAACCACCCAATTAGTGCAAATTTCAAAAGGCTCAACTATTTTTTAAGGTCCAATGCGTGGTGTATAATGGCACAAGTGGAAATTTCCAACAGGCCACCCTTAAAACGTTGCATAGATGGCTTTTCCTACCGAATTATTTGGTTAGAGGTTGGATCAACCAATAAGAAACCTGAGGTAGTTGCCAAGTATTATATAGACGCAATTAAATCACTCAGCAAATTATCATCTAGAATGAGAGCTTATGATGGTACAGAGAACAGTGTTATTGAAGCTATACAGATGGCACTGAGAAGTGGACATGATGACAAGTTCTCAAGTGAAAATAGCTTTTCAAAAAGAACTCCAACAGCGAATCAAAAATAGAGGCATTTTGTTCTCAACTCACAAAGGACAGACCAATGTGGTGGCGACAACTGTTGAAAGAGCTTTCTGATCTTGGTTTTATTGATAATGGAAGTATCTGTACACAGCATTGTTTCCGTTTTAGTTTTATTCCTATTATAAGATCTGAGATTCAAGAACTGACAGACCGGTGAAATCTACATATTCTTGGACCAAGCCGTAGTTGTGCGCTTCCTCGTAGGAGATCAGATTCACATTATTTCGTACCGAAGCTTTATGACAGTCAGTCTTATAGTAAGCTGGTTGATTCTAAGGAAGTTAATTTATTTGATGATCCAACATTTAACGAATTTAACGAATTCGCAGAAACAATTCTATAATTTGAGGGAAAGGAAAATTTGAATCCTCCGACAAATGCAAAGGAGGTTGTTTGTCTGTATTTCATTTTGGTTTGTGTGGTCGAAAGTTACATGTCACTGCCATGACTTTTTAAAAAGTAACAAGACGATGTTTATTTAGTATAGTTGGACATGGATTCTCATTGCACATTAACCCTCTATCCTTGAGAACCTGCGAAATTCTGAATTCACCCTTATTTGGTCCTTGTGCGGAACAAATTTTTGTGACGGACGTCTCAAAAAGTTTGTAATTTGCGTAAATTCTTATTTGCCTATGGCGAAAATACCGAAACTAGATTCTGCAATTTTTCTATTTGGGAGATTTTCTGTATTCGAATCTTTCAAAAAAGGCTTACAGAAGGATGATTATACAAAATGCTGGAGAAAATTTTGCGACTGAGAAAACTCTTCAGTTTTGCAGAATTTAATTTTGCGAATGACTAGCCTCTTGTATGTTTTAACATTTAAGTAATAAAGCTTTGCGATGTTAGCCGGTAATCGCGTGTGATTGCTTAGATTGATACCCTTAAAGCGCCAATGTCAAGCGAGCTCAAATAGTTAATAAAACGTAACGTTATATTAACTTTTTAGAAGAAAATTCA
>JANSTP010268448.1:0-10593 GCA_025330745.1 Cladonema radiatum | reverse complement strand
GAGTATTCATATCCACCTATAGTTCTGGAATATTTGAGATCATTGGTTCCTGGTGATATTAAAGGAGAGATATGGCCAGACGCATACCACGTTTCTCTAGAAGAGTTTTGTGAAGAGTTTTGTGAAAGTTTACAAATTCCAGAGCTCACACAAAAAAGCTAGTGTAATAATATTGTTGAAAAGCATCACATGAATTGTCCTCCTTTCTACGAATTTCCTTCAGTCAGCGTTTCCTCTAATCGCCACTTTGTAAAGATGAAATATTCAATGCGCACGCTTTCATTACACTTTCCATTGTCCAAACAAATACTTATTCTCATAGCAGGATCAATCTCATTCGAGGAACAAAAAGCTTCTTTTAGTGCCAAGTCCCATAGCACATTGTGGGTAAGACTCATTTGCCTTCGAGCTAGCAATGTTTTGGCACGTTTCCTGGAACAATTCACTTCCTAACTTGTCAAATACCAGTTGAAAAATCGTTTGGATAGAGGGTGGGATTGGGTTTTTCACTGGAAAGTAAGTATTTTTCCCTGAAGCTAAATCGGACTGGTACTTGCACCAAGATGAAACACCGACGGGGCAATCATCATGTTGAGGGTTTTCGTTTGTGCTGCAGTAATGTTTTAGTGCTGCCCTAACTCCTCTTGCCATAGCTTTTGTATCTCCTTTGTTCTGAGGCAACACATGGCTATAAATGCTTTGAAAAACATCGATTCTTGCATACTTTAATCTTTTTGGTCCATTGATCGTTTTACCGTCGGATAACTTTTTTCCTGAATAGAACAGAAGTCATGTAATACCAAAATAACGATAAAATCAAGCTGATAATAAGTTGAAAAGTTGACAATCGTTCACTATCAAAATTGAAAAACGCAGTAATGATACTTGTACTTTACTCTTATAGTCATGAACAATAAAACAAAGCTGTGCTCCCATTCTTTTACTAACATGTCCTATGTCTTCTTCCTTTTGAACGAGCTTTGTTGGTCTATATATGTTCATTTTGCAAAGTTCTCTATATGCCGAGCTATCCTCGTCACCAATAAATGGATCATAATGTAAACTGTCCTGGCTTAATGACCTTTCATAAATTTCGATCACAGCTGCCTTTTCCATGGCCTGATAATATAAAGTATAATCAAAATTTTTGTTGCTCTAATATCTATGGTCAACTCAACTAAACTTAGACCAGACAGTCAGAACCACTAAGTAGCAACAAGGGAAATTTATGAGACAAATTATTAGACAACTGATGTAAAAATGCAAATCGAATTCTTTTACCGCAAAACAAAAATAATAGAACAGGAGAAACAGTTTACAAAACGCAAGTAATTAGCCAAGAAGCGAATTACCTGTGGACTAGCCATATGATTCAAACAGCACGTTACTTCATGTTTTATAACCCATTCCATGTATTTCATCGATGAAATCTCTTTTGCTTTGTCGAGCATTCCCTGCAATACATAGTTTTATGTATTGCCATTCACGCCTGTTTCAACTACAATCAAAGCCTACACCTGTTTTAGCAAATTTTTCTCCAGTTTTGTTTTTGTGTAACTCATGTGCTGCTTCTGCGATATTACGCTGAGCAACAGTTTTGCATTTTTCCAACAAAAAATTTGTATCGTTTGTCCATCTGTCTTTCAAGAGTGGTGGTTCCAAATTTAATATAGAAAAAAAGTTTTATAGCAGCACTTCTACCTTTGCCAATTACTGTCATATCCAGAGTTGACGCCATATTTGATATGAAGTTTTCTTTGAAACCCTGGGGGTGCTAAAAAACCATTTCCGTTATTTTCACATGAATTTTCGCAGACAAAAATAATCTTTGTACCAAGCGTTTGTTGGAAATTTTTATCCTCGCATATTTTTATTTTCTTTAAGTATTTTTTACACACCAAATGATCCTCTAAAGCAGAAAACATTGATTGCAAGTTTTATAATTACATTTCTGTCTATTTCTTCTTCTTGTATCTCTTCGTCACTACTGTCACTTTCACATATCTTCGTCGGGAAGTATTATTTTCTTCCTATGTAAAAACTTTTCTGGTTCCTCATCCCATATTTCATTTATGCATGAATACCAAGATGTGTTTGTGTGTTATATTGAGACAATTTCTTTTTACATTCATCGACATCTTTTTACCAGCAACTTTCTTTGACCTTTTTTAGATTTTTCTTTTTCCCTTCAACTGGCTTCTTGGTATATATAAAGCGACCCACTATTATTATTATTATTATTATTATTATTATTATTATTATTACTATTTTATATCTCTCTGATTTAATTTTTTTCAAGTATTTATATAAAAATAAGCTGAGAAGAAAATCTCAAAATATTTCTCATTTCGTAACAACACAATCGAAATAATTGTCTATTTAAAAATATTTCACTACTGAGCTCTCTTTCCACATAGCTTCAATTATTTCTTTCAAATTTATTATATATATATATGAGTTACTTAAAATAAATTATTTTGCGTAATTAACTCTCTTTACAGAACATTAAAAAATTAAAAATGTTGTAACTTGATAACGATTATTTAAACACAGAGCCCCATTCAAATCATAATAAGTCTCCCTTGGCAACATGCAAACGTCATGGAATAAATTACTTTTTACTCTGCTATGATGAGTTAGTACTTCTTTGCCACAGAATAAATTTTTCTTTTTCTAATTATGCTGCTTTCACTTCGGAAAATACAAATGAAAGTAGCTTTTATAAAACTTTTGCCATAGCAACATAAAAAAAGCGCAAATAAAAAAGTGAGGAAATGTTTAGTCGGCATGCGAGTTGAGATGAAGCCCATATAAAAATATTCGGAAAAAAAAATCAATGGAGGAGACTTATCGTTTAAAAAGTAAAACAAGGAAATAGCAATTTTATATAATGTCTCTGTAAATTTTATTATGAAACTCATGTAATCAGAAATAGAATTTTATAAGCTTTCAGAAAACATATACTTTTACCAACAAAATTTTTTCACAACAGAAGTTATTCTCAAATTCATGTAATTCATCAGGAGCCCAAACACTATCCTTAAAAAACTTTATTTCTTTAAAGTCAAAAAACATTTTATCCTTTAGAAAATATCGTTTTTCCTGCATGTGTGCTTATTGTAACAATGTCAATACTTTATTAGATGCAATAAATCGAAAAATGACATGCATACCTAATATCTCATTGGAAACAAAATCTAAAATGAAAATTCGAAATTTACATACTATAATGTGATACTAATGAGTGATACTACAATGTGTTTAAAAACCTTTGGTAAAAAAATTCACTGCAAAGAGTGCTTTCATAAAAAAATTAACTGAGTTTTTACCAAAATTTACCAAACTATCATGAACTTAACCGAACTTAACCGAACATTTACCAAACATGATATAATAACTGAAAATGGAAAGATATGTTTGGTTAATTTTGGTAAGATTCATTAAGGATAAAAATTTGTTTACCAAACTTTAATGAACTTAATCGAGCAGAAAAGCAAAAATCTACAGGCCTGCCCACACCATGCAATATCTACTTATATAAAATACAAAAATAAATCAAACTCTTTTCAACTTGCTCTTCATACAGTTAACACATTAACACAAGAGATATAAGAAATTGAAGTAAAGGAAAAAAATTTCACACTCTTAGCTGAATGAACGGTGAAGGAGATATGAATTATTTGCCACATGAAGAGAGAAGGAATTAGCAAATCCATTAGTATATAAGAAGATACTTATTTTTATATCTTGTACATAAAATTAGTCAGAAAAATTCCGCCACCCCCTTTGTAGTTTTTCTGATATTACTCTAGAACTAAAAGAGCTGTTACCACAAAACCTTGGGGGGGGGGGGGGGGATTCCGCCCCCCCCAGCATTAAGACATCAAAAAAAGCCCAGCGTGAATAGGGTTAAATAATTTATCAGAACACAAATATATCTCCGACATATAAATTCTGTTAAGTCATTAAATTAGCTAGCTAGCTAGGCTATGACTTATTGTTTCTTAAGGCTACTCTCAATCAGATTTTCAATAACCAAGTTGAAAATTTGCGCATTGCATAAAATATAATGTGGCTGAGAAGTAAGTGAAAAATCAGGACCTAGAACTTTTCTATGGTCAGCAATGGTCAGCACCTTTATAAGCATGGTCTCGCTTAATTTGTTACGTAATCTTTCTGACTTGCGTCATGTTTGACACATTCGATGTTTGAATAATGACGTGAATAGTGAAAAAGTTATGTACTCGCAAATCCGTTTAGTTTAGCAAGCTAGTTGGATTATCAAAAGAAGAAGTCATATTGCCTTGGATTCTGACTGTAATCGTTTTATCATGTTAAGTTACCTATGTCTCAAAAAAGTAATTTGTTTTCAGTTAGCATAGATTCAAGAAAGTAGTAGAAAAGATTTTATTTACTCATTAATGAATTTGTTTTTATGCAGGTAACCTGCCCTTTCAAGAGTTTTGACATCCATCACCATTTAGCTAGATCTTTTGTTCTATGTCAGATATTACCAGTAATACTTTTGCTGTAACTATTTTTTTGGCTGTGTAAAACATTACTTTTCTTTAGAGTAAAGGCTGTGGAAACTAATTTTTCTAGAAATATCGTTAATATCTAAATATCTCCCATTTTGTTTTTAAGATGTTGAATTGTTTACTTCCAGTTTCAAAAATTCATATCTCAATGTAATTATAATTGTCATAGTAATTAATTGCTTTGTTACTTGCCTACTGTTATAGGTGTGAAATATTTTCAAGTAGAGCTAGCTTTTTTTAATACCTTGTGGAAATTTTATATTCTTAACTAGAGATATACACAATAGGTTGTTTACTCAGTTTTCACAGTATATAAGAGGCTGAGTTTTCTGTTTGCTTTACCTGCTATCAATCAGTCATAGAAGTCACTTCTCAAGTCAAGAATCAATTCTTTTTTTCAAAGGAGCTATTCAAAGGATCAATCTACTAAAGCATTCAATGGAGCCGGTCTTGAAAATAGCCGGTCTATAGACATTTTTAGCTGTGGAACGAGAGCGGTTCTTGTTAGACAGGGAATATATTGTAACCATCTAGCAAATTGGATAACCATTGATTTTATTGTTGCATCGTTTTCAGCATGGAAAACTGTTTCGAAAATCGATCAACCACATTTTTCTAAAGTCCTGGTTGCCCAGCAACGCATGACGTCATATTTTTTGGTCAGCGAAAAAAATTTTTCACCAAAACATAAAAAACTATACATCAATCGATGCAGAATTTAATGTTGATTAAACTTTATAAAAAGATATGGCCTTAAAAATGAACCACTGAAAAGATATTAGACAAAAACTATCTCTCTGTGTCATCATCATTTTTTGGTGAAAAAGTTTTTCGCTGACCTAAAAATATGACGTTATGCGTTGCTAGGCAACCAGGACTTTAGAAAAATGTGGTTGATCGATTTTGGAAACAGTTTTCCATGCTGAAAACGTTGAAACAATAAAATCAATGGTTACCCAATTTGCCAGATGGTTACAATATATTCCCTGTGTATTGGGACGAAAATTCAATCGAAATAAAGCAATCTTAACCCGAGCTGGAACTAAGAACGGCTCTTACAACGGAAAATTTTCATAAATATTCTCAGCTAGAAAAAAGAACAGTGCTTTCAGGGGATTAAATTGGAGAGAATGTTCAGCTAGAGATAAGAACGGCTATTGTATTTTCTTGCGTTAGCTGTAAAAATAGAGGCATTCTTGTACACTTCGATGATCAAAAATGAGTTATAAATCTTTTAGCTAGCTAGAAATAAGAACAGCTTTTTTCTAGAATGGCTCCATTGGATGCTTCTGAATCTACTTTTCAGTTCTTGGCAATCAATAAATTTCTCAATCATTCTCAAGCATTCTGCACTGGTGGAGATTTTGCAGCATCTCTTGTTTTTTATTGGATTATCTCACTTTTCTTAGCTACACTCTTCATAGTTGGCATATTGTTAAGGTATTAGTGAAATATATTTTAATTTATTGTATTTTGTTAATGTCAATTTAATATTAACTTTAAATTTCAGGAGTTTTAGTGTTATATTTTTAAATTTTTGTTATGCTTTTTACGCTACAATTTCAGTTTGAACATCCTGTTACAAATAAAGCCAGTCTTTGTTCTTCATCATCAAAATTGTTTGAGGTGATCAGCCAAAACCTCACATTCAAACAATATGAATGAGAAGAAGTGGAAGAGTTGGGAGAAGGATTGATTACAAATTGCTGCACACAACTGGAGAAAGGATGATCAATGAAAACAATCAAATGGAAGAGAGCAAAATCAATTTGGACAATGCAATTGCTAAAGAGGAGACAATATCTGATGACATTCAAGATTTCATGGAGGAAAATCCAGTGCAATTGCTTACATATTCAATTGAAGATATGGACAAAGCACTGGAGAAGATTGAAACAATGAGAAGTTCATAACGAAGCAAACATAAATTATTGAAGAAGTACGTTGAAGACTACTGAGCACAGTATGACGAAAAACTCAACAAACAGCTTGAAGATATCAAAAACTACATCAAAGAGCTCCAAGATAGAAGACATAAATCAAGACTACAAGATCACATAGATGAAAAAGCTGTCAAAATAAAAGAGGGGAATCACTCGAAGTTCTTCATCAAACACACTCAGACAATGACACACTTTGAAAAAGAGACATCTGCTGACTTCAAGAATGCAACAATAGCAGAGGTGACCCAGAGAAATGACAATTTGAAGACATTCGTACAACAATTTACAAGTCTATGTACAATGATTTCACAAATTGTCAAACAGATCAATGAAAAAGAAGCTGAGGAGCTGACGAAACGATTTGAGAAACTGGGCCTGCAAAAGAAAAACTGCAAAGAACAATTACAAGAGCATCTCAGCAAGAAAGAAATCGATAAGGAGAAATCATTCAATAAAGGAAAGCTGAAAATAAAGCTGGGGAAGTATGGAGGATACTCATCAAAGCTCGACATATACACATTTCAAGAGTTATTCAACAAAGTATATTCCAAGTCAACACCTAAACGTCTGAAGTCAGATTTATTAAAGAAAATTCATCTAGAAGATCCAGCACTACCTTAAGTTTTCGCAGGAAGAAAATTTTGCAGATTTCGCAGTTTTTGAATAAAACCGTGAAATTAAGTTAGCATGATATTTAAAAAATTCTGCTATTAAATTCTGAAATTAATTTCAAATTTGACAAAATTCAGCAAAAAGTCAGCGAAAAATGCATATTTTACCTACTAATAGCTTCTATAAAGTCAGTCGAATGCGAAATTTAATTCCCATGAAAATTAAAAAAATCTGGCAATCGCAAAATTAAATTCTTGCGAAAAAAATGTTTTTGATTAAGCGCAAAATTAAATTGCCGCGAAAATTTCTTCCCTTAAGGTATCTCTCGCTCAAGCCTGAGAAGACATTGATTTGATATGGAAAGACTTATACGAGCTTACGGTGATGCTAAAATCATACTTAGCAAAAAGCTTTCATTTCTTGACGGTATCGAAGCAGTTTGGAAAATCAAAGATTCATCGCAGATTGCTCATAGATTAAGTCATGGATCACAACACTCTACAAAAGCTGTACAACGGCAATACAATTTTAGAGAAGATATATTTTTTGATGGTAAGTGAACGAGTCACTCGATGGTTAAATATAAGCTTCGACAACATGGGAACAATTGATAGTTTTCTTACACAAATAAGTCAACATCAGCCAACAAAAGTCTATCATTTACAATGAGAATATCACCAAAAGACGAGAACAATGGCACGATTCATCAAGACCGAACAAGTTTCCTGCAAACTCATACCACACCAGCTGTCAAAAATAATGCACCATTTGTGGAGAAAGAGACAATAAATAGCCATATTGTAACACTCGAACCAGGAGGGAAGAAATACATTCAATACTTCACTTACAAAAAGTTCACAGAAATGACACCCTCGGAAAGATTCAACACACTCAAAAGTAAAGGAGTATGTTTCCAATGTCTATTACAAGCAGTACTAGCATCAGAATCAAAGCACAAAAACGGAAAGTGCCAACGCGATTTTATCTGCAGGCATGATTCACACAATAACTTTGCAATGAAGAAACATATACTCGTTTGCGATGAGCACAGACTCGATGCTGAAAATCGAGAAACTTTGCAAAAGTGCAAAGATCGGTATATATTAAAACGAAGGTATCAACATTATCCACCTAATGCAAATGACATCAAGTTGTCATTTCATGCCAGCTATCAAAATGCAGATTTTAATGCACCAGTTACACAGAAGGAAATTTACATGCTTCAAAAAATCAAAATTAAAAACAAGACCTACACGCTTTTCTACGGTAGTGGTTGCAGAGACTTTGTATCAAAAGCATCAGCTGTTCAGTCATTAAGCGAAAGAGCATAGTTAGAACACAGAAGACCAATAACAATCGGAGAAGTCAGTGGAACTAGAATTCAATCTCAACATGGAATTTACACAGTCAGTTTTCCACTAAAAGATGGTAGTGATGCAGTGATGACAGGTGTATTTCTTGAGAAAATAACAGAAATATTCCCACAATATCCAATTCAACGAAAAGTTGAAGAAGACATAAAAGCTGCCTACATGCAAAGCTACCAAAGTCAGTTGGTGGAAATCACTTTGTTAAAGGTACATAAGCACCCTCAGAAAAATAATTTGATCAAATTTTAAAACTGCATAATTTTTAGCTCAATCTCTACATAAATCATGACTTTTTTCATGAGTTTTTTTCAAAAGTTTGAAAACAATTCTATACGTAGTTCTTGAGTTACAAGCCCTATATTTTTGCATTTTCTGCAACAATGTTGTTAAAATCAAGCGTTTATATTTCTCTTCATCTTATCTTAGCTTTTGGATGGTTTCTGTGTAATAAAAAAACATCTGTCAAATCAACAAACATTTTTAGTGATATTATACGCAATGTAGTCATATCATTCTCAATGAGATGATGGGTGACGTAGAACCATCTCAAAAAAGAAATTATTTTCAGATATGTGTACGTGTGTTCAGGGTTCCCACAGCTCCTCGAATCTCCTTGATTATTATTTTCCTCCTCGAATCTCCTCGAATTTTTTCAAGTGCATAAAATATGTTTATGATATCTTGTTTCAGGTTCTACTAACTTCAAGACTTTGATGAATGGTGTTCATAGTTTGCTTAAACTTTTTAATGATTTATTTTCAGTTCTTTTTAGGTTTGTAATCAAGATAGCTTCATGTAAAAGTTTCTTTCAAATACTTAGTCTCAGTTTGATTATTGTAGAAATTGAGTATGTGCTCTTATTTAATCTGCCAAGCTGTGCTTTTCATTCTAGATGAGTACTAATAAAAATAAGAATTATGATAGTCATTTCCAAGACAAGTGGTTAATTGATGAGAAGTATAAATATTGGATAAGTAAGGACAAGAATGACTCAACTAAAACCTATTGTAGATTATGTTTCAAGTCAATCAGTATAGCACGAAAAGGGAGAGGGGATTTACATGAGCATGCTAAAGGGAAAAAGCATATCGATAAAATGCCCTTTAGCAAGCAAACATTTTTAGCATTATCCATAACGGAAGAAAAACAAGGTGCTGCTGTAACTGCAATCTCAGATAAATCTCAGAGCCAACTTGAAAGTCAATAACCTTCTAAGCAGTCATCAGGGAATAGTTACATTCTCAATGAAGCAATTCCTGATGCCCAGATTTTTTGGATTATCGAAGTAGTTTTGAGGAAGTATTCGCTAAATTCATGTGCTGGAAAAATTGAACTATTCCAAGTCATGTTTAAAGACAGTGAGATAGCCAAAAAGTTCACATGTGGCAGTACTAAATGCTTCTATGTGATCAACTTTGGAATTGCACTATACTTTCGTAATTGCTTGAAAATGCAGTAAACCTTGCAGCGTTTTATGTTCCTTGTTTTGATGAATCCCACAATGATGTTCTTAAGAAGGGACAAATGAATATGCACTTGAGATTTTGGAATGACGATTTAAATATGGTTACCACAAGATATTTTAACTCTAAATTCTTTGGAAAAGCTGCAGCTGTTGACGCCCACCAAAAATTCAAAAGTTGTCTGTTTTCCCTTGACTCAAACAAAATGATCTACATATGTATAAGTATGTATATATACTTTTTGACAACAAGTGCAATAATAAAGAAAACATGCAACATTTGATGTCACAAGCCTTTAACCTGACTTAAAACTCGTATAGCCGAAGATAAAAAAGGTTCAATTTATAATTATTTACTACCAATTCATAGATTCAGGCACAGAAAAGTCGATAAAAAACCTTTCTTTGTCCACTTTAGATCGCTAATTTGGCAATTTTTCAATGTCACAAGACCAATGTCACATGTTCAACCCCCATTGTAGAGCATTTATTGGTGTTTGAGACTAAAATAAATTGTACACAAGTTACCATAAGGTTGGAAATTTAAAACTTCCTATAGATATCAATATTTTAACGATTTTTAAAATTTCTAGCCTGCCTTCAGCTTTTGTCACACGTCTGTCAGTAACATACGCTATGTATCTTTTAAGACGGTTGAAACACAAAAA
>JANSTP010268437.1:0-10593 GCA_025330745.1 Cladonema radiatum | reverse complement strand
TGGTGGCTGAAATTTTTAGGAGCTACTAATTTAAAAGCCAAAACGTCATGCCCAAAAAATTCCTGGATACGTCACTGGAGATATTTACAATTTAAGATTGGGGTAATTTTTCTATACACTGGATGACATCACAAATTCTTCAACAGTTTAAGGAAATTCCCCAAGTGACAAATCTTAAAACTCAAATATCTTGAGAACTAAAAGTCGGACTGAGTTGAAATAAAACATTTTTCATCATTTTATCTGGTCTATGAACCGGACTTATATTTTCGCCTGGGAACTCCTTTAAGTTTTGCGCATCATCCAACTTTTTTGCTAAACTCAATTCTATTAGATTCAGCTAGACAAAAATGTGGCTGATAATCTAGCTCTAACATGATAGATTTTTTATTTTAAAAACTCGTTTGGTGTTAACATTTTTTGTTTTGTAGTTTTGCAATAATTTTTGAAAAAAGTTTCCTTGAGATGAAAATATACACAAAATGATGTGGTGATGTTAATATTAAATGTTATGTTATTTTTATCGTGTTTTAACATTATCAAAAGTCAAAAATAATGTGATTGATTCAAAATAAAAGCATGATTAAAAAATTTTTGAAGCATCATGGTTTTAAAGTATGATTTAAATAGAAGCTTGACATAAAAAATTGTTTTGAATTAAAAAGTGTCATCAGAAAGTGTCATCAGCGTGATTAGAAATAAGAGTGATCAATAAAAAAGATATACACTGTGCCCAAAGTGATAAACAGAAAATATTTTATAAGACATCGATGTAAAGTGAAAATATGCCATTTTTTTCTTTTTTTTTCAATTAAATTAATCTATTGATAGAAGTCTCTCTTTGTTTAATAATATTTAATATACATGTCTTTAAAAAAAGATGAATGCTTTATATGATTGTTACATAGTCGGAACCCCCCCCCTTAATAAAGGGGGGAATGGGATGGACTTCTCAAAAATCCTATGTATTGGGGGGATACTGATATTGTCCTAAAAAGGGTAGAGCTAAATATGTATGGGGAGGCAATTTGAAATGGGAGGATACAAAGTATTTCCTTCTTATTTTTCGTATCAAACCGTTATTTATTGTCAACTTCTTTAATATTATCACTTAATAAAATTTATTCTAATGAACGATGTAAAAAACAATTCTTAATATTAATGATTTTATTAGCCTAGCGTAGCCAAGCCGCTTTTCTTTTAAAAGGAAATTCACAAAAAGTAGAAAAATATTGTCTAACCACTGGGCGAAAAACGGCTTGGTTCGATTTGGAAGAGAGAACTGAAATATTGTTTGTTTACTTTTAGTAACCAATCAAATTGTCTTGTTTTGAAGACATTTTTGGTTTGCAAGTCTATTGGTAGTTTTTTTATTTCAAGGATCTTTTTAATTGGAAGATTCTTTGCAACCTGTCAATCATATGAATTCATCGTTTTATGGACCAATAAAAGTGCTTGCTTCATTTTATTGTTGCAAAACTTTCTGAGTTTCTTTGCTTGAGTTGAACTAAACTCTTTTGTTACCCTTTAATATATTACTTTGAATTCACGAACTGAAACTTGCCCCCCCCCCGCTAGACTATGATTTTACCAGAGTATGTTTTTATTTTCTTCTGAATTGCCATTCACAATGTTTGTATTTCATGGCAACTAAGGGTTCAGCGTGAACAATATATTGAGGGGGGGAATATATAAAGGGAGGATTCACAAAAATGGGAAGGGTTGTCTTACTATTGGGGGGGATTGCACCCCATTACCAATTATGTGTTATCAGAGTGCTATGTCAAAAGGAGATATTATATAAGATATTTTCTTCAAAGAGAAATTGAGAAAAATATCTTCAATTTTGTGCGCGAATATAGAAAACAACCCACTTTAGGCACGCACCTTATTTTCAAATGAAAAGACTGTTCTTCTCTTGTTCTTTTTGATGATTATTTCCTGTATTAACACATCTAGAAAACAGAATTTGTAGTACGATGCGGGGAAACGCATTTAAGAACTACTGGCACAGAAGAAAGTGCTGAAAATACCAACTTCCAAGATTTTTCGTTGGAGATTGTTGCAGAGCTCTGGGATGAAAAGGAGCCAAATTTTCATAAATGGGTTTTACGATTGACACCGTCAGATGATGCTCGGGAGTTGGAAAGGTATGCAAAAGGCATGTATATAGATTTCACGTTTTAACACGTTGGCTACGGATGACGAATATACTTGTCATTAGAAAAATATATACTCGCCTATTTTTAAAAAATGATTTTAGTATGTTTGTAAGGTCTTTGCACCTAATTAGCAGGCTTTTCAGAAATTTTCTTGGTCCGGTAAAAGGACCTTAAAACTGAATCCTAGATTGAATTCTGAAATTGAATCCTGAAAAACAGAGCTTTCAAAAGGATTATTCGCTTATTCATTTTAAAAAGACAGTTTTATGATAGGAGTAGAGAGAGTTTTCAAATGTTTTCAGATATCTGTATTCTCCAAAATGTAAGAAACATCCATTGTTTTTGCCGTGGAAGAGTTGATTGAGGCAGAAACTGTAAATTTTCTCCAAATATATTTACTATAAACTCAATCTTTTATGATAACGGCCTAAGTCATTTTAGTCTGCAAAATTAAGCCTGATTGTTTATTTAGTTTGTAGCCTTGCTTTTCCCATGCTGAAAGGAGTCGAATAAATTAGTTTTATTGGTATAAATAAGAGATGAGAGGACAGAATAAGAAGACAACATTTTTTTGAGTTGCATTAAAAACTCTTTTCTTTGAAAATTTTCTTTGATTGATATAAATTGTTCAGAATAACTTCCTGCATCAGTAATAACTTGAAAGGAAATTAGGTTTGTTTTTTCAAATGTTTGTTACTTTTTAAAATTAGATTTGTTTTTTTCAAATGGTAGTTACTTTTTCTATCCCAGATTTTACTCGAAAATTATATCCTTAGAGACCAGTCAAATTAGAAGTTAATGAAATAACTGGATATAATGGACTGGATTTGCCTTAATAATACAAAAGTAATTTGAATTAAAAATCAAGTCAATTGAATCAAAGTCAATTGGAAATTAAAATAATTATATTTCTATTGGGAAGAGGCTGTTTACAGGTCTCTATTTAACTCTTGCTATCACCCTAAGTTTACCAAGTGCAACCATCAAAGACATTTAAAAATTTCTAACATGATTAGTGTTAAAATATCGGTTATACTGGTCATATGTTCATTATGTCAGTGCGAGAAATACTGAGCGATCCAGAAAAAGTTACTCTACTGTAAAGTTAGTACAGGTAAATTATGCATTTTGACATGGAGGGTAAGCAAGCTCATGTAAAATACTTCAATATTTTCAGCTAATTAAACTTTGCTATTGACCCCTTGCGTTTGTGTATGTTTTCGGCATATTACGTCGTGGTCACGTGACAAAATTGACAATCTGAGTAGGCAAAAAAATGTTAAGGCTAAGTGGCAGCATATCTACAGACTTGCCCATTGCATTTCATCATGACATATGTCAAACAAAACATTCAAATATCCATTGGTTTGTCCTTCTAAATCAGTGTTTGTTTACAACTCTTGCCTTTATGCTAGCATTGCCTGCTTGCTTCTTGCCTGCTCAAATGTTTTTGGAGGTTTGGGGCAAGTTTGTCAATGGCAGAAAATGTAAACAAAGTCAAGGGGTCTATACGATTACTAAAGAAAAAAGAGAGAATAAAAGTGAATGAAATGAAATAAAATTGAATGAAATAAAATTAGTTTTACAACCCAATAATATTGTTATTTCAAACTGCTGACTGTTTAGATCATGATGCAGTCTAGAGTGAAAGAAACTTGAAACTTGTATAACATTTTTTCTTCTTCTGTTTTTCCAGGTACTTGTATCTAGACCAAAGCGATTTTGATGCACCAAAAAATTATTTAAAAGCCGTTCGTGTGTTTTATGCGAAAGCAAATGAGATTGACAATTTGACAATTGAAAGATCAGTACTACACCATAGAAGTTTGAAAGACCATTGCTAGAGGAAGGAGCTTAAGGTACCAACAAGACGATGTCTGGTTGTTATCAAATCATGTAAGTTTATAGTTTAGCGATTTCTTTCTATGGTATGCTCAGCCTCACTTTTAATGGGCTTTTCTTGACTCTTAAATCTTAGTATAAAATTTGATGAAATTATCTGTTATATTTAATTTTGCGATTTCTTAAAATATTGGATTCATTTTGATGACATCACAACTAAGCATACTTTCCATTATTTTTGAAAACTTTAAGTGTATGTATCTCTAGAATGAGAAGATATTTTTTTAATTCTGTAAAAAGATTCTTTAAACATGTCAAGGAATCCTCTTATTGACATGAACTCCCTTTAATTTCACAGGGAGTTTGATAATATTTTGCTTTCTGAAAAATGTTTTAACACATATGGCTAAAGGACATGCCGCTATGTGGCTAAAGGACAATTTTGGCTAAAGCGCAATGGTCTCATATGAAAGAGGATAAACGATAAACTCCAATTTTTATTTTATCTCAGTACAGCTATTCGTTCTCGAGATATTTGAGTTTAAAGATATGTCAGAGAGAATTTCCCTAAAATTTTGAAAAGTTTGAGCTGTCATTTAGTGTATGGAAACAATGGTACAATCTTGAATACCAAACATCCCAGGTTTTAATACAATTTCATGAATGAAAAGATACGCACAAATAGGACACATTACGAGTCCCTTTTATTTATTTAGAATCAGTATCGTGGTTTGACAAAATTAGAGTAGAAGACTTTTGAATATGTCTTCTGTCCTGTGATTAAAGAATACAAGAATGCCTCGTTCGCCATCAACAGGTCTCTTCTTGAAGAACACCATCATTTTGAACAATCCATGCAAAGGTATAAATTAATTTGTGCTATAAAGTTTCAATCTTATATATTAGTTTGAATGTGTGGAATGTACCAGTTGCCCACTTAATCCTATTGCACCTGGGTATTTTTGGCTTCATAAACCAGAGTGGAGGCAGATTCCGCCCTCTCCCCTGGATATTTCCAGAACTACGTATGGTTCAGTAGTCAAACATTGAACTGCATTAGACCAACTTATTCTCAACACTTTGATACCACAATGAACCTGCGCCGTCATAAAACTTTGATGACATCGTTTATTTACCAATAGGTCGTCGAAAATAAGTGATTCCCAGGTTAAACTCAGTGGTGTACCTTGGCAGTTTTTCCTGGTAGCCCAGCCGGTTGGAATAGATTTGGTGTATATCTAACATTATTAATAAATATGAATATGAATGGTTTTTTTATGTTTAAAGCAATACAATTTGTATATCTTTGGTTTATTAGTGATATAAAACAGCCAGAAAATATTTTGGTTGGTATTTCCAACCTTTAGACCCTTTTTTTGCGTACCATTCTGGGCTACTGACTCACAATTTCTGGTAATCCGGACAAAGTTTTGGTCGCCGAAAACTGCCAGGCTACCACAAGGGTACACCACTGTAAACTTTGTGCAGCTTCAAACATAAAGCTTATAATGACACTAAAAATGACCTAACGGGCCCACATGCATTTTGGTGTTGCCATGGTGACAATGGGTATGGTCACACAAAGTTTATTCATTAAAACGTTCCTGGATAAAATTTGTTCCCGGATAAAGTGTTCTGGGTAAAGCTTTTTTTATTGAAGAGATATATAATAAAAACAACAAGAGCTGGGACTCCCCCTGTGAGAATAGGGTTAAGAGACCAATAACCTATTTCAAAATTAACAGTAATTGGCAAACCGATAGTTAGATGTTTCATCTAATCAGGCCTTTGCACTGATAGGCCAGGCTCTTATTAGCTTATAGAAACATATAGCAAACATTTGGGAGCCAAAAATTGTTATAACAAAGATTTAAAGATTTAACAGCCTTACCATTCTGGAAAAGACTAAATTTTTTTCTTTAACATTATCGCATATCTGAAAATGGCTGTGTCTGAAACAGTTGGTTTCATGTTTCTTATTTCCTTAAGTGTATTTATTTCTTTATTTCTTTAAGTGTTCCTTATTTCTTTAAAACAATTTTCAGGTTTTTCAACAAATCAGTAGAAGCATATAGTGTGAATAGTGATAGTTTCCTTCTTGCTGTATCATTTTGTTTGCGGCATCTTTTAAACTCGAAGAATGGAAGCCTTCCTTGTAAGTTCCTTTCTCCCTTTAAACTTTCTATCTTATAATTGCATGCAATTACAGTAATATTTTTAGAAAGAAAAAGATTCTTATATTTTTTTGTGGTGCCACCTCTGTGCACATAAATTAAATCTGTTTTCAGGCTTTGTCATTTGAATGTCCAAGATCCCTTTTGCGTAAATTATAGGAGACTGATGTGAATATTTTTCAGCCCTTTTGAATTATTCAGGAGTGATACTCAAGTTTTTGTCGATTAAGGTGAGTGATTGAATGCTTGCCTGTGTGAGCGTGGTCACCTTCCTTATTGAGATTGACTGACATTATAACCTTACTGTTTTGTTCATACTGTTTTTGATTTGCAGAAATAGATTCCAGTTTTGACGATTTAGGTTCATAACTATAATAACTTGAATTTATATTGTCGTTTTTATCCATGAATAGTTTCAGTGAATTGGCTGCTGATATTTCACTTACTTTTTCAGGAGCAGATGAATCAAAGTTTTGTCTTTTGACTAGTCCACACAAAAGTTGTGGCAAGTCAAAGACCAAAGAATTAATTTTGTATGGTGAAGGCATCCAAAATATTGATTGCTGTCCGTTTCTTGTAGCTGGCGGTAATCTAAAATCCGGTGGCACATCTATGTAAGTATATTAAAGTATTGCCTATTAGTTCATTTTAAGCTTCTTTTGAAAACGAGAACGTTGGCTAAGGTTGAATTAATTTCTCATTTTCGGCAGACTTTAATATGGCTTTGTAAATCTAAGCTGAATTAATGTACAACAAGGAACTAAGCTGTTAAAATTTGCCAGATGAAAATTGGCAGGAAAAACTCAAAACCCAAATTTTAAACTTATGTCTAAATGTTAAACTTGTGTCTATACGGTCCCACGTAGGTTCCACTTATCGAGCGTATACTGTAATTATTTGTCTGAAGTTGTTATTGTTTTTTGCATGTGCACATCCAATCACACAGCACATGCAAAACCATACATATAAGCTCATATAAGATGTTGGAAAATCACCTTATTTTTTGAATACCAAAATATAGAAAGGAAATGAGTTACTTTAGATCTATTATTGAAAAATAATGGCAAAGGGCGAAATTTCTATAGATATTGCGCTTGCTGATCCATACCAATAATTGTGTTTTGCTTGATTTTCAAAAACCACATGCTGAAATCTTGGTTAGAAACTTTTGGTTGTACGAGAGTAACATTTTTTTTCTGTGATAGTCTTTACAAGCAAATTCAGGATTTGTTATTGCTTTGAGGCTCTTAATAATTTTAAATGGATGCTTAGAACTCTAATCAAAGAAGTATTGTCCGTTACAAAGATGGTAGTTTGCGTCGATGATATTTATGGTTTAAAAGAAAATGCAACCGGAAATCTTCACCACCTTCATAATGGACTTCTTCAAGGGACCAACAAAGATGGAGGATTTTTCTCCAACTCCTCCTTCTCTTTTCATCCAACGAATCTGTTCCAGGAAGGTAGGCTTTATTTTGATCAGTGCTCATCTTTTTAATATCTATTCAATATGATAGTTTAAGCCAAACAGTTATCAATAATTGATGCGTTATTTTATTGATGCGATGAGTGAGATACTCTCATAGAACTCATTAAACTCTGAAAGCTAGGCAGTAAATTTTTATCAGTTAAACTGATACAAATCACTAAATCTTTTAAAACTTCAACAAGAAATCTGGCAAAACCTAGAGAGATGGGGCTATTTTTGAAACTCCTAGGTAGAGGATAATATAATGAATGGGAAAAAATAAAAAATCAATTCAGTTTTCGCATAAACCAGGATTTTCAGTTTAAAGAAAACTGTTTGTAGGAACTCACCTGTTGTAACTATGAAAATTTCTGTAGATAGTTACTCGAAAACTTGATAAACAGAGTAAGACTCATTAACATTGGCGCAATGTAGGCACAAGTTCTTCATAGTGTCGGAATATGTTGGTAGAATGAGCTGTATTGAAATACAAATAACTAATATTATACTTCAAAGAGAAGCTGAAACAATGGACGTTCTTAAAAATACAAATGTTTGTTACATTTTTAAATTACTTTTTAAAAAGTTTATAACTCGTACTCGATCCAGCTCACTTTAATATTATCCTTGGTTATTCATAGTTATGTTTATTCATTATTATCATATTATGTTTATTCATCATATTATGTTTACCCCTGAATTATCTGGTGTTTGATATTAACTTCCTATAGATCATAACGCATACGAGGTGTCAGGCGATGAGGATAGTGACAGTGAAAATGAGGATATTATTTATTCAGCAGATTACCTGGAGTTACAAACATCAATGTTGGATATCAAAGAGAGATTCAAAACCTTTAAAGAAGGTATGCCTGATTATTCTTTAAGTCATAAATAATATTCCCCTTTAGTGCTTTAGGCCTGGTTATAAAAGGCATGTGATCACATGAACACGCACCCACACAAAGATGAATTCATTTTGGAGTGTGTTTACCACTCCCCTAAAATATGGAATAACTCGCCATAATAATAGCCAATTTAGCAAAAACATTTAAAAATGTGCCTAAAATGATAGGAGGAGAGTGATAAACACTCCCCTAATGAATTTTCTTATGACCAGGACGGTGCTCAAAATTTGGCTTCAGGAATTTCTTTATCATTTTTAGCCTAGATGTAATCAGGGAGGTTTAAATAAGAGAAGTAACAACTCATTAAAAGCATGCGTGTAATAAATACTTAATTTAATTTTATAATACTTAATACTTAAAATTTGATTGTTTCGCATCAATAAAGCCATTTTAGAACAAGGTTCGTATTTGGTAATAAAAAAAACAACAACAATTGTACAAAATAATTCTTCCTATATTTTAGGAGATCCTTCTTCCCTGGGAATTTAGTGGTCTTCCTTTGATAGAAAATGCCTATCTGCACTCTATTATTTTCAGGGAATTCAAATGCACTTGTCTGAGAGGTTTTTTGGATTTATATATCAGAGAGTCTATGCCAATTTAAGAGATCTAAAGTAAATTCACTGAATTAATTCTAATTCACTGTTATAACATGAAGTTCAAGTTGGATACAACAGGATTCAAAGAATTCAAGAAAAGAGATTCAATTCAAGAAATTCAACATGAAGTTATGACATTCAAGTTTTTGAAAATTATTTTATAAATTACTTGACACCACAAACTGCCATTTGGGTGAAATTACACAAGTGAAAAATCACAAAGTTCGAATATCTTGTAAACAAAGAGAAATTGTTGTTAGGAAAAAGCAAAAAAAAAAAAAAAAGGACAAATTTTATTACATATATTTCAATCCATTATTGTGCTTTGTAGTTGTTAGTGTACATTTTTTCATACTGTGTAGCTTAAAATCTTTTTTATTATTTGTTGCTGGAATTTATTTGTAATTCGTCTTTATTTCCTTTGAGTAATGCAAAAAATTGTCCACTTAGCTTTGTTAGCCCTTTCATATTAGAATCCTTCTGTTCTCATTTAGATCTCCGAAATCAGCAAGCTGGCCCCTCAAACCGAAGTAATACTACCCCATTTCCTCAGGTAACAATTCTGTTATATCTTACTGTTTACTTTTTTTCTCCTACACAAAACAGGAGATACCAATTGACAAGTTCTGGACCTTATTTGAATATGCCCCCTAAATAATATTGTTTTCTTAGATGTTTACCTGATCTTTTTAGTATACTAAAGTAAATTTGAATGGGATTCCATTTAGGCTTCTGAGGATGTTATTTTCGGGAATATTTAACATTATGTAGCCCTCACAGTTCAATATATAAAGCTTAAAAGTAGTGTCTGCTATAGTTTTGGTATTTTGGATTCTTCACTCATATTCAAGCGCCTAAAAGAATATGAGGATTGGTTTTTATATCACCCTAATCCTATTTTTCTTTCCAAAGTAATGAATGTTTGAATTTTAAAGGATTTTTAGTGGATTCTCAAAAATTGCTACAATTTTATGACTCACCACTAAATTTGTGATTTCATCAAAGGCCTTCAAAGTTTTTGCGAGTATTAAAATTTGTGTAGATAAAAAACTAATTACCTTTCTTTGTATTCCATTGAAGGAAATAATTCTCATATAAATTTCTGAAAAAACACTTTTTGGGTCCTAGGTCCAGACCCTTTTTCGAAATGAAACTTTGTCGATTTTCAAGGTGGTTCCAGGGGAAAAAAGGATTTTTTTCTAAAAAATTGTTATTTTTCAAAATGCTTTGGTACAAAGTTGTATCCTATCAAAATAGGATGAAATAATTTTTCTTTTCAAAAATTTCATTTGACGTCACGAATTATGTACATAATTAAGGATTTTTAGGCCAAAGATATATGGTATTTTTCAACAAGGATATGTCTAGATAGAGTAATTCAATCAAGCTGAAACTTTGTGAGTATTTTCATATAAGGTAGAGGCAGGGACTGAATGAATT
>JANSTP010268393.1:0-10599 GCA_025330745.1 Cladonema radiatum | reverse complement strand
AGCGGGGGTGGGGGTTTAATCGATCATTTACGGTATTTTTGCCTCCCTGAAATCTTGTTAACCCTATTAAATCCCCTTCAGGCGGTAATATTTTTATAAAAAGTAATGAAATGGTATTGAAATAAAAAGATCGATTTACTATTTTCATGATTTGAAAGATCTAATCTTCCTATCTTGATTATCCTAATCTTCTTGTTACTTTGTTTACTTCTTTTCATAATCAATCATAAGGAAGTAATAAAATACTAGCTGCACGCAGACTAACTCTCGTCCTTTCTTGACAAACCAGGAAGGAAACTACTGACCAAAAGTATCGCATATTTGCCATACAGGAACAGCTCCACTCTTATGAGGAAAAAATCAAAACTGATTAAGATCATAGAATGATGAGTTTAATTAACATTTCTTTTTTGAAATATCTTTTGAGAGAGCCCTACTCAAAATATTTCTGACAATTACAAAAAGATTTTTTAAAAAGATTACCAAAGTTTATTGCCTTAATTTGCGATTAAACTATGATGAACATTGCCATGTACTGCAATTTTATAAAAATTAGAGAATAAACTCCAGTAAGAAATAAAAAAGTAAATGAATAAAATATGCAGGTAAACTAAGAAATTTCCCTACAGGAATTCAAAAAAGAAAACTCAACAAAGGTTTCAGGAAGAAAAAAAAATGAAAAATTTTGGAAAACAAAATTTTGGTTGGGAAAACTATGCAGATATTTAGATACTTTTCACTAACTATTTTTATACCGATAAGGTAAATTATTTCACTCTGAATCGGCAGAACATCTTTGGATTGGTAAAATTAGCTAACTATGTACCTTTCCATGAGGGTAAAGCTATATTTAAATCAGGCCTTATAAAAATTAATTAAGTACTAAGAAGTTTAACTCAGGATTAGGGGAGGGGGGTTGAAGTAAACTATGTTTTCTTTATTAGCAGTTTTAAAAATTTTAAAAATCTTTAGTTTTTGTATATATAAAGTAAACAGAGATTTTAGACTGAGGCTCACTTTCAGGTTTCTAACATGAGTTATTGCATTGGTAGAGCAGAATTTAAATTGGGCACAAAATGTAGTATTAGTTTAACGTTATAGGTTCACATGAACTTATCATGTCTGGACAGAAATCAAACTTAGAGCGTTTTGATCAGAGCTAACGACACCAACCAGTATATCATGGTAACCCAAAAAGAATGTTTTTGGGAAAGATTTTCTTGAACTTGTGCTTCAAGTTTCCTTTACTCCATCTAAAATAATGATTTCTATTCTCTTTTTAACTAACTAAATGTTGTCAAATTATTTAGCCACAAATTAATAAATACTAAATTATACTGTGCATTCATCCCCCAGGATGTGGAGGTTTTGTGTTACATAAGTCCAGCTTTCTGTTACCTAGAAAGAAATATTTCTACTTTTTATTATGAAAATATGAACTATTCCTTGAAACATTTAACTCCAGCAATAGAACCAACAAGAGTCGGGCATTTTAAAAAACTTTAATCAATTTTTTTGAAGTAAGTGTGTTCTAAAGGTC
Organism: Cladonema radiatum; assembly: GCA_025330745.1. NCBI lineage: Eukaryota > Metazoa > Cnidaria > Hydrozoa > Anthoathecata > Cladonematidae > Cladonema > Cladonema radiatum. Next base: position 9,059 of record JANSTP010268393.1, on the reverse strand, counting down.
TTGTTTCTTTTTTCCTGCCTCCGTTAATCAAACAGGAAAACAAAAACCAAGGAACAGAAATTTTTGAATAAGTAAGGAAAATCACACTTAGTAAGTTAGGACATCTCACATTATGCTATTAATAGTGGTGATACTAGCTGCAAGCAGCGTTGCCCAACACTGAGCCATCAGTTCAGCCTGCAAAGACATTTCGAGCAAGAGATATCTGCACAACCCCTAGCTGGCACTGCAAATAAAAGAAGGTTTGGAAAATATATTTTAAATTTGAATAAGAAAGGCTGAATTACAATATAAACATGAGATGATTAAGTATACCTAAAATCTTTAAAGCTAATTTAGGTGAACAGGATAAGTTATGGCTATTAATACAAAATATGGTCAAATGAGTCATGGGTGAATAATGCAATAGAATCCAACGGTGATTACCACAGTGAGAAATCTGTTGAATGATATGTGGTAGTATATCTGAAACAAAGTTCGGCCATAAATGTATACTTCAGGTCAAGTTTTTTTAAAAGAGGAGAAATAGCCTTTCCATTGCATCATTCACTATTACGTTAGCAAAAGAAGGTTGATGTCGTGTTCCAGATTTTAAGGATTGTTTGGGGCAAATGTCTGTAAAGTTTGATAACTAAAACAAAAGCATAAGTGAAGTCATAAAAAATTTTTAAAATCGACTTTTCATTGACATTACAATTGGCGTTAAAAATTGCATTAAAAATCTTCAGGAGATATTCATGGTTTTCTAAATTGATGTTTCAATGACCACATAGGAATGACCACATAGGTTGTTGCTAAAGCAAACAACGGAATACACTAGGCCCAAAATCTTCAAGAGCACTGAGTGAATGTTTATCAGATTTGGCAAGAAAGGGTGCAATAAAAGCCTAGTTATATAGACTTATTATTTAGATTTATAAATTTTTAAAGTGTGACCATTGCTGAAAAAAAGTTACGAATAAGGGTCTTTGCTGTCAGGAAACGTTTGATATGTCGATGATGTGTCTTTGTGTTTCATAACATACGAATAAAGAAAGACTTGTGTTGAAAGACTTCTATAGAGTCAGTTAGTGAATTCAGAACATTTTGAATATCTTTTCGATGAATAAGCTCAGAGCGTTCAAATAACTTTTTCATTTAAAAATTGCAAATAAATGTGGTGTGCGATCAAAAGAACATTTTCTTTTTATAGTTTTGATGAATAACATTAAAACCTGAAGCAAAATGTTTATTTCATAAGTTACGAATAAAATCGCGTTGTGTCGAAGGACTTTTATCGACTCAGCAAATTAGTTTGGAAAATTATCCATATCATTTTGATGAATAAATTGGCAACATTTGAATAAATTATTCATTTGAAAATTACAAATAAATGTTGGTAGCTATCAAAAGACTTTTCTTGTGTGCGAATGAATTTACTGAGAGCAATATCCCATGTTGTTTAGACGAATTTAGAACATTCAAGCAAATCGGCTATTTCAAAAGTGACCAATAACAGGGTATTGTATCGAAACACTTTTATCGACTCAATGAATTAATTTGGAACATTGTCCATATCATTTTGATTGATAAATTCGGAACATTCAAATAAAATATTTCTTCGAAAGTCGCAATTAAAGGTGGGGTACAACGGAAATACTTTCGTTGTGTGCAAATAAATTAATTGAAAACATGATCCATATTATTTTAATGAATAAATTTAGAACTTTCAAATAAATTTTCCATTTGAAAAGTTATAAATAAAATAATGTGATGTATTGTCGAAAAACAAGTCAACAACAAATTTGTTAAGTCAGAATTAATTCAGAACATTTATCGTTTGGATAAATTAAATTTGGAAGGTCCAAACAAATTATGTCATTCATTTTTTGAAGTACCAATGGGCTTATTGAATTTCGTAAAATTATTAGAATTCAATTAGAAAATATACTTTTCAAAGTTTTGAAAATATATATTTAGTCAACTGATTTGTTTTAAACAAAATACAAAAAATGAAATCTATGACACATACTTTGTTCGAATGTTTACACTACTTACTTATTTTATTTCTGTTTGATGTGTCTGTCCTGTTTTTATAGCCCTGATTGTTAACTTTCGTAATTATTATTTTGGATGCAATTCTGTAATCTTTGATTTCTAATCTATGGTATTGACTTTGCATTGAATAATTTTATCCTGTCAAAACTATGACCGATTTTTTGCCTTGTTTGAACCTACATACATATGCTCATAACTAGTGATAAAATTTATGAATATGTAAGACACCTGAAATAACAGTTCATCATTGCCATAGCAACCGGTTTTCAATTCTTGGTATCCAATGTCTTGTTAATTTTGAGAAAAACAATCAAATTTTCTGTTTTGAATGAATATTTTGAATGTTTTGAACCTTTTATAGTGAAAATTATTTTTTAATTTTCCTGCTAGGTACTAGTAACCAGAAGTATGTAGTACGTCCCAGGTCACGTGATTTTCAGAAAAAATGAATATCTCCAGTTCTAAACAACCTTGGGGGATGGCCAGAAAAACTTTGAACCCACTTTTCATTCCAATCTCTCCTGCTCAAAGATCTGATGTCAATTGTCATGTGATTTTAATAAAAATTGAGCAGTCCTAAGCAATCCTATGTGATGAAACTTAGTTAACCTGTTACTCAAAAGTTCAGAAACGTTTTTGAGTCAACCTTGGCCTCAATTTGCCCAATGCCTCAATCACCTGCTAAGAGCCCTGACATCTGAGGTCACGCGATTTCAAGATAATTTTAATATCTCCTGTTCTTAACAGACTTAGGTCGCAAAATTTGATACACCTATTACCCAAAAAGTAAGGAAGGTTTTGGCTTTTGCCTTAATATCCCGTCTGAAGACTGTAACATGAATAGCCCTGATATCTCATTTTCTTATTCGATAGAAATTTAAATTTTTGAGCTCGCTCTGAAAATTTTATTAAAGTTTCCTTTTGCTTCTTGAAATATCATCTTGATCTTTTCAAAGAAAAGATTTTTAGATTTTTTCTTTTCACTAAGAGAAAGACACCACTTTTTGCTACCATAAATAGCGACTGTTATGTCTTTACCATTATTCGTTTTTTTGTTTCAGTATATATGTCAAATAGTAAATCTTCTGGTGAGTGCTTTCACGTCATTATATCAAATGGTTCTATTTTGTTGGTTTTGTATAACAAAGATAGGATATGTAATAATGTCTTTATATGATATCCATACTTTTTTGATCATTGAAACACTGGATCCACTTTTTGAGTCTCAGTAACATGAGCAGTGACATCATAAGCCATTTAACACAACTTATTACCTAAATTTAGATAATCTACATATTCCCATTGAAGAAAACTCAATAGCTATGATATCTAATGTACCCTTAATATTTTCAGTCTTATACCCATTGCTAATAGCAGTTTTACGCCCTTCATTAGACACATAAATGTATCCCTTTGCAGCAGAGAATGTTTATTTTCTATGGTTAGAATATTGCATAGGATTGTACCTTATTCTGTTATTTTATGATTTCATAAGTTGATTAGTATTAAAAATAAAGTCTTCTTGGAATTTGAGGTCGAGGAGTGGAGATTTTTGAAGCGCTTTGTCTCTTGTTTTAATTGCAGAGGCATGGAAATATCAGCGCATAAAATGAGTGCCGGACATCAGTCAATGTCCGCCACGTTTAGAGCAATGACTGTCACAACTGCTTTCTCACCATACATAATGACCGACAAAGTTTTAAAATGAATAATAATTTGACTAGCACTCTGCTCTAATTGATCAGTGCAATAATTCTTGCAACTGTCATTTTGTAAAAAACTACTTTTTCATTTTTATTATATTTCAATAAAATCTTCTCGAGTTGTGAATGATTTTCTTCAAAATATTGCAAATATCAACCAAAACATTTTTATTATCTCCTGTAAAGAACTTATTCAATCAAAAAAGATCGCTGTTTGTTTTTCTCGGCCCTCGGCACCAACCTAAATATAAAGGAATGGGCATGTAAGAACTAGAATTGACTTAAATAAGAAGAATCAAGTTTTGACAACAAATTTCAGTTCGAAGTAAATTAATTAAGGTTAATTCATTAAGTTGAAAAATTGATATCCAAAGAGATAAGAGATATTATAGTGTTGATTTTGCTTGTGCACTACAGTATTGTAAAACTTCTTCTTCTTTGCACAATATATGAGTTGTACTGAAGCGATGTGATAAGTAATGTGAGTTCTTGGAGTTTCACAAACAAATTTTAAAGTTGGGTTGTAGAAAAGAAGAAGAAATATTTTTTAAAAAGACTACAGTACACTCACTGTAAGTAGAACTCTAGGAAACGTTAATTTTTGTTCAAAGTAAAAAAAGTTCGAATTAGAGATGGTGAATCTCGAATGTTTACGTTTGAAGGGAAAATATAATTTGTTTGAATTATAGAATGATTTGAAAAATAGAGCTTGGAAGGAGAGAGAGTCAACTGTACTTAATTTAGTTGATTTTTTATTTTTTCTTTACTTTTTCTACAGCTGTAACTCTGAAGGAGTTAAAGGAATTTAAACAGAGAATCGCACTTGTTTCCCCTCAATTGCGATAGAAAATTGTTGAGATTGTTAAAACAGGGTTAGGCAATATTTCCCCCAAAAGTTTATGATATCAGTGATAAGGAAATAAGATAAACTTCTCCTCTACTATTTAGCTTAACCTCTGGTAGATAGAATAATTCAGGTAATCAAAAAGATCTGGAAAAGAGGAGCAAATTTCAGCAGCATCAGTGCGCATGCCTAGTTGACAGTGGAAACGCTGAGAAAAAACTGAATATGTGAATATGTGATTATGTGCAGAATTTCTTTGTAAAAAGAAAACCTGGCAGTAATATTCAGTTATCTATAATGTTTTAAACCTTCTTTTATTTGTTCAATGTGTGAAAAGATTGCATCTACAGTGAAACTTCCCCATAGCTGATACCTAAGTGTCTTAACTTAATTTTCCATATAGAGGTTTTTCAAAGAATCCAGATGTTAATTCTTAGTTAAATGTTTTTGCAGTACAGTGCAAAAAAACGGCTATAACTAGTGCTGAAATTATCCAACCAGAATATTTACCCCCTAGAAACAAGTTAGAAAAGAAAAAACCATGGAATGGCTGCAGTGGGCGATAACGAAAATTGATCAAAATTATGAGGAAAAACTATCAAAATGCTTGATATATCTTTATTAGACTTTTGAGAAAACAGGAATATTTTCTGAGGACTCGTTTTGACTTCTGGGCATTTTCAGATTTCGTCTGTCCGTTATTTAGAGGTAATTTTCTCTTGAAAAGTTCAAATTGGACTTGACTTTTCCGTCCGCTAATGAGAGCTGTCTGCTATTATTGTCCAATATTTAGGGGATTTTTATAATGAATATACAGTACAAAATTTCGGTCTTTAACGCTCTGTCCGTTAATTTGGAGGGTTCCGCTATATAGGATGTCTACTATTCAGGGGTTTCCTTGTATTGCCCTTTGAACTTGATTTGCGCTGTGTATGATTTGTTTCGAGACAAAACAAAAATTTTCGGAATTTTTTCTTTTGTTTTTTTTTTTTTTTTTTTTTTTTGATATAATAAATTTTTAAATAGGTTGGTAACTTATAGTCATTTTTCTCCTTCATTGGCTTTAATAAGACATTTTTTAATGCTTAAAGAGCTTCATTAGTCAAAACAGTTACTCAAGAAAAACAATGCAGCCAACGCTTATTCACGTGACATGAAGCCTATTTTGAGGGAATGGCATTGATTTGTGTAATAAGTCAAAAATGTTTCCGAGTACGAGAGCTTCTACAAGGTGAGAGACTGAGGGAAGCGTTTTTGCAATTTCAAATACGGGTTGAATGTGGGGGAAGAGAGCTCAGAAAGTGGGTCGATGGCCAAGAAACACAAACACTGAAAAGAGCTCAGCTTTAACGTGTTTTCTCTTCTTTAAATATTCATCTTCTCACGCATACAGTTCAAATGACTTAATTTTACATAATTAAAATATAGGTTGTTACTTTGAATTAAAATTCTTTCAAAAAATAAAAAAAAAAAGCCACAGCGCAGCAAAACTTCTGCTTTCTCTGCTGAAGTCAAATGCTATGAAAAAAATATTGCAAGAAACTTTTGAAACATGTTGACACAAACCGAATTCACCAAATATATTTAGAAAGGATGGTACAAGAAACAAATTTAAAAGGACTGAAAATTAGGAACCATAATTATCAAAGCATTTAAAAAATTTATCAAGTGTATTTACAATCAAAAATTAAGAAACATTTTTGCGAAAAAATTTGCAAAACATATTTACATAAAATTTACTCGTGGTATATACAAAAAATATTTACAAGAAAATGTTTACTCTTATTTACAAAAATATGTGCAAACATACTTGGCAAAAAATTTAATCGAACGTGGTTACAAAAAACATTATAAAACATATTTACAAAAATTTTTTTGAACGTACCTATGAAAAATATATTTCCAGAAATTATTTAAAAAAAAATTTTTAAGCATATTCTCAAAAAAATACTTACAAAACAAATTTACAGTCGAACATATTTATGAAAAATATTTTGTACAAAACTTATTTACAAAAAATTTACAAAAGCGTATTAATAAAAAATATTTAGGAAAAAAAAATCTTTGTTTCTTAGAAAATCTTTTTATATCTTGCGATACATAGAGAGGAAGTTTATTTTAGTTTATTGCTATTACCAAGGGACTACTCAGGTTGCTTAATCAGAAAGATCGCTTCTCATCGACTCACGATATATATAATTAATTATGAAATCAAAGAAAAGTAATGATAAGAAATCAATTTCTATGCGCCATCCTCTGTCACGACTCTCAAATACTATCGAGCGGTCAGATATTAAATCACATATTCCAGTTACACCTCTACTTAACCAATGGAAAATACCTATATCTATAGCGCGACATTCCGAAGTAACACCTCTGAACAATTCTAAAACCCAATCCACTGTTATCAGTTCTCATACATCAACACCTTTAATTATCAATCCATTACCTCAACACAATGACAAGGGAAAACTCCATGAAACCATATTTTCGAAACTCAATCACCAACTTGACCTATTTTTCGATAGACTTGAATGTAGACTAAAACACCTTGATAGTCAACTATCATTGTCTTCTAATGACACCCGGAATCCCGAGATTGAAGAACTGAAGAACGAAAACAAAATCTTGAAAGAAAAATTGATTAACCTAGAAAAGCGACTTGAAGATCTGAAAAAATGTCCCGAAATAAACCAAATCTATGAGCGTAATCACGATTAAGCAAATAACAAAGAACAAAACGTATATTTTCAGATACCGGTGTCAGATAGATATGAGGGGCTTGTCTGTGACGCTGACGTACCACCTAATGATTTACAACCGACCATGTCAGAAATTGATTTTCAAACTGTTACTAGTAAAAGAACTAAGCAATCATCACCCCCAAAATCATTTTTGATGAGAAAGCAAAAAGTGTCTTCAGCAAATGTACATATTAATAATACGCCATTATCTTTTTCAAGTACTCGGAATACTTCTAGAAGCTCTCCATCTAGAAATCGCAAAGAGTATCAGCATAAAACAAACGGAAAACTCTTCATAGTGGGCGATAGTCATATCAAACAATTCAGTAAGTTACTTGTCAATCACAACTGAAAGATTTTGACGGTGCCACCACGAAACGTCTTAAACATTTCATTGAACCAATTCTTTCATGGTAATTCACATAGGAACGAATGATGTTATCACAAAAGGCCAGCCTTACTTCATTCCTGAAGAACTAGCGGGGAAAATTGTCGATATTGGTGACGTGTGCAAGGGTTTTAATGTTGAAATGTGTTTATTTCTACAACTTTGAGTAAGCGTAACGCTCCAATGGGATATATCACTACAACGAATACGATTTTGAAACGGTTGTGTGTTGAAAGAGGTTTTAATTTTATATGCAATGACAATGTTGTTGATGATCATCTGGCATTCGATGGAGTACATTTGAATGATATAGGATCCAGTATTTTAAGAAGTAATTTTACAAATTGTGTCAATAAGTGTTTTCATAACTGTTCTAATTTAGCTGTTGATAATATGTGACTAAGATCAGAAACTAACGGAGATAACTTAGTGAAAGTGAATGATGCAAATCATTCTGGTATGCTTACTAGGACTGACCTCAATACTGTTGAAACTAATGTCAAGTTGCTATCAATAAAAAGTGGTTCTTCGAATAAGTTAATGATTGCACCTCTCTTCGAAATAAGTTTGACCAGCTAAAGATTTTGATTCAAAACAAAGTTGATATTCTAGTTGTGACTGAGAGTAAACTTGTTGATACGTTTCCTCATTCTCAATTCCTCATTGAAGGGTACAAAATGCCATTTCGTAGAGATAGAGACGGAAATGGTGGGGGAATAATTATTTTGGTTCGTGATGATTTGCCGTGTAAACGGTTGCTTCCTAGCACACCTTCGGATATTGAAGTTTTATGTTTAGAAATAAATTTGAGACACACTAAATGGCTTCTATGTGGATGTTATCACCCACCTAATTAGAAAGATGAGTATTTCTATTTTGAGTTCAGTAAGTGCATTGACTTCTTTTCCCAAAAGTATGAAAATGTCTTGTTAGCTGGTGACTTTAATTCTGAAATATCAGATCAAACTCTCTCCGAGTTTATGCATACTCATGAGCTCAAAAACCTTGTGAAAGAAAAAACTTGCTTTAAAAGTAAAAATACATAGACTTTTCATCACAAACAAAAATAATTCATTTTGCAACACTCTCACTGTAGATACCGGACTGTCAGATTTTCACAAAATGATCGTCACTGTGCTCAAGAAAGGATTTGATAAGGGTCAACCAAAAGTGATTTATTACTGAGATTATAAGGGTTTCAACAACTTTTTATTCAAAAATGAACCCTATTTTGCATGGGCTTTTTTATGTACGTTAGAAGCATGGGGGGGGGGGGTAAAATTACCCCCCCAGGTTTAAATCGCCAATTCTTAACCAAAATGGATAAAACTTACCACAAATAT
>JANSTP010268382.1:0-10600 GCA_025330745.1 Cladonema radiatum | reverse complement strand
ACGGTGGTTATTAAGGAAATCTGATATATCATACTCATTTTCCTCAGCATTAAAATCTCCAATTAACAAAAAATTATGATAAGTTAAAATAAGACTATCCAATGCTTTACCAAGATGATAGAAAAAGTACTTTTAGCCATGCAAATTTCCCTTCGGTGAAGTATTTATCTCCAGAATCTAAAAGTCAAATATACGTGGAGAATCGTTCAATCAATTCATGTGCGCATGTGCATTTACAAAAATTCTTGGAATTAGCGTGGCATGCATTTTCCGCTTTTGTCTGTCAGCCAGCAGCGCAGCCAGCTGCAAAACCTGCTACTAAAAGAAATATATATATTTTTCACAGGTAAAAATAGAGTAATTTATGAATATAATTCACAAATTAGGACAATAAAAATAGACTAATAGTTTGTCAGATTTATAGAAAGAGTCCTCGTTGTTGTGAAAGGCAGGACAAAGTGTAAGTAGCTAGCTAGTTTTGGAAGCAATTTTTATAATCTGGAATCTATTTTGTCTATATGGATTTCCGTGAATTTATAACTTTAGGTCATCGTTTCGAGCAACTTTGGTTGAAAGTTGGAAAAAGTCGGATATGGGAAAAAAAGAAAGTTGAACTCCTGGGGCTTACAATAGACAATGACCTAAAAATTTAGAAACTTTTGGATCTAGGAAAATGTGACTCTTTACTGCCTTTGCATGGCAGATGAGACTTTGGGGCATGCATAATGTTGATACTTCCAAAACTGCAGGGAAACACAAACAGCAATCTAGTGGTGAGAAGTAGAAATCTAATGAAAGCTTGTTAATATGAAGCTTTTTAGTTCTAGCTAATAATTCTAACGACTAATCAATATTATTTCAAACAAACAGGGCTCAAGTTGAAGTGAAACGTTTTTCTACAAAAAACACATCTAGAATACACAAAAACCTCTTCAAAACCTAACACAGCGAAGCTAATGATATAATGATATACAGTAAAACAAAGATTATGCAAGATCATATTTTGAGCGAAATAAGTTTAAGGTCTCCTAGGTGAAGATTAAAGGTACATAAGCACCATGAGAAAAATAATTTGGTCAAATTTTGAAACTGCATAACTTGTAGGTCAATCGCTAGATAATGAAGAGTTTTTTTACGGGTGAAAAATTGAACAAATTTCCATGTGTAGTTCTTGAGTTTAAAGCTCCTATATTTTTGCCTCTTCTACTACAATTTTCCTAAACACTAGCGAGGTGTTTGGTTTTTTCTTCATCTTATCTTAGTTTTTGGATGGTTTCTGTATAGTAAAAAACATCTGTCAAATTAGTAACATGTTTTTAGTCATATTATGCCCAATGTAGTCGTATCATTCTCAATAAGATCGCAGCTCGCATAGCAACTTGGGCTGTCCTGCTTGTCCGACAAGTCACTTGTCCAACATCTCACTTATCTGACAAAAATTGAATTTGTACTTGTCAGACACTTGCCCGACAGACCCAGTTGTCTGACATTTGAAGTTCAAGGATATAGAAATAGTATAGAAGCCTAGAAGTCAGTTACTATGGCCTTTGGAGGTTGTGTATAAATGTTATTAAAATGTTAATAATACTCAATAAGGCTCTCGGATAGAAAATATATCTAGTTAGGATTGCCAAAGTAGGGAATACATCAATGATGTGTTTTGTCTATATAATTTACTAACCAAAATCTTTACACATATGTTCTATTCCTATATATATTCCTGGATCATGGCTCTTGGTCAATAGATAGATAGATAGATAGATTTATTTTTTTTATAAAAATTTACATTGGCAAAACACAAGCTGCAGAATGCAGACAGAGGTCTGGCAACCTTTCAAAAATGCTGCACCTGCAGAAACACACACAAAAAAAATATTAATTCATAAAATTGTAAACATAAAAATATATTAACTCGAAATACCTATAACACAAATAAAAATAAAAAGAGTGTAAAAGAAACAAACAAACAAACAAACAAAAAAAAAGAACAATATATAAATTTTTAAAACAAATTTTCATAATATTTAAAAACAAGAACACAAAAGTACTAAAAACCAATATATAACTTGATATATACCCTCCCATTCCCATACAAGTAAAAGACAGACAAACAAACAAATATATTATATGTACATATATGAAAACACTTCATACAAGTTCATACACATTACAAGACTAATTTAAGCCATGGCTTGAATTTTTTGCTGTTACTGCGAAAAAACTCAATAATTTAAGCCATGGCTTGAATTTGTTGCTGTTACTGCGAAAAAACTCAATACGGTCAAAAATGAGATATGAGATACTTTTTGAAAAATGCCATAGACTGACTGATACTTGATCTTTGCTAGCCAAATTACTAGACATATATTAAAAATGGCTTTGAAGATTTTGAATGAAATTTTTTTCTTTCCATTTTAGCCACTTTAAAATTCATGGAAACTCTGCATAAATTGTTTTAGGTTATTATAAAAGTAATATTGTTGCATCAATCTTATGTTCTAATGTTTTAGTTCCTAATGATGAATAGTGATTTGAAAAAAAACCATAATAAAATAAAAACACTGTCCTAGTGGAATAATTTATAGACTGGGTAAAAATTTGTTTAAATTAAAAATTAGTTTAAATTTCACTAGTAACTTTGCAGAAAATTCCTATTTTTGATTCTTTTTTAAAAAAAGTCTTTGTCGAACAACTGGATGTCGTACTTTTGGGCTGTATGACAAGTGGATAAAAAATATGTTTTTGGAAAATATGTCGGATAAGTGGACTGTTGGACGACAGAATTGCCATACAAGTGGGTCGACCCCTAGAAAATTGAGTAGCAGGGTATTAGAAAGGCATTTCTATATATACACAGTGTTTTTTTTAATAGTGGGTGCTTCTTTCAAAAATATAATTATTGCAACAAAAAAATCTTTCAAGACTTTGTTTTGAAATTTGATAAGGAAATAATAATGCAAGTGGGCAGAATATAGAACTTTTGTTATTCTTCAATTAATTGTACATGCTAGTAGAAGAAGGGCCATCTCTTGAGATGTTATCATAGAAAACCACTATCCAATATATGAATGAACTCATTTAGTCAATCTTTCTATTTCACAAATCCAATGTTATGGTGATTGTTTGCTAGGTCATGATTCCAAGTCAATATTGTTCAAGATGATACTAACAGAGTTCTTACATGGCAGGAGTGTTTCACAGAAAAAGAACCTAAAAATCTATATACTGTCATTTTGTCATTACTCTGAAATATCACTTTTAAAAAATACTCAAGAAATGTACATTCAAATAGCAAATTCTTAAAAGCGTATTCTTATATAAATATCTGGAAATATGTTTTACTCATTAAGTATTTTATTTGTTTACATTCAGGGAACTGATGATGTATTCTTTGAAGAAAATTTTGAATGCCCAGATGGTAAGTTTTTTTGATTGCTTTTCTTTGATTCATTCCTTTAGACATTTATGCTAGATGTGATAGACGTTTATGGATGTTCTCTCTGACACTTTTGTTTAGGTGAAATGAAAGCAAAAATTCATTTTAATTGATATCAGATAATTGTAATTTAAACCTAAAGTGTTTGGAGCCAATGAAAATCTTCAATTTCACTTTCGTTTTCCATATAAGGCATGCTTTCTTCCATAAAAGGAATGTGATGCTACGCTTTTAACATATTATATTTTCAAACCTCACGACCCAGCCATTTTCAGAAATGTAGGTTTTTTCAAGGGACAGATCAAACGTGCTGTATCTCTAGAACTAATGCTTCCCTGAAGCGTTATAAATACATTTCAAACACTCTTTACTCACAATTGGATTACTTAAAAAATCAAAAAACTATCTTGATTTTCTTTTGTCACATGAAAGAGCTTGTTGAAATCTCTATTGTATTGTTTATTATCTTTTTCATTTAAAGGGATTCCGAGGTGAAAATATAAGTTGGTTTCATATGAAAGAGGAGAAAAAATGATGAACCCCAGTTTTTATTTCATCTCAATCCGACTTTTGGTTCTCAAGATATTTGAGTTTAAAGATTTGTCACTTAGGGAATTTCCCTAAAATGTTGAAGAATTTGTGATGTCATCTAGTGTATTGAAAAATTGCCCCAATCTTAAATTTTAAATATCTCAGGTTATAATACTGCTATCGAATTAAAAACTTTCATATAGATAAAAGATGTGTATTACACGTATTCTGCAATAATTCTTTTGATAAATAAGCTTTGGGTCACTAGGCCGCTTCCAGGCCCCTTTAGAAAATCATGCTGTTCTCAATTTCAAGCTTTTGAAAATAACTTTTAAAATTGTTTTTTATTTTTAAAGTTCTTTGAAAGTTCCTCAAAAAAAGAATCCATTTGTTTAAAAAAAGTTCTGTTGGATAGATATTGAGTCTGACCCTAAAACGAAAAAGGGCCTGGAACTACTGAAGAAAAAATTATTTTTAAAAATTTTTTTTGTAATTGAATTTTCCTTAATGTGTACAAATTGTGTATAAATTTTCGTACATGAAATTATATTATAACCTGAGATATTCAACATTCAAGATTGAGGCAGTTTTTCTATACACTAGATGACATCACAATTTTTTCAACTATTTAGGGAAATTCCCTATGTAACAAATCTTTAAACTTAAATATCTTGAGAACCAAAAGCCGGATTGAGATGAAATAAAAACTAGTGTTCATCATTGTTTCTCCTCTTTCATATGAACCCAACTTGAATTTTCACCTCGGAATCCCTTTAATTTTTGTTTTCATTTCAATTTTTAAGTAAGACTTGTCTTTTTCAAGAACCTAATACTTTTTTTACACGTGTTTATATTGTTGTAATTCTATTCATCCATTTCTAGAAATTAGTTTGTTTGGTTCTTATGTTTATTATATTGATTTGATTGACATCAATCTTTTACTGATATTACTCTTTAATTCTAAAAATATTGCTTTCAATGCCTGTTTATCATGTGGTGTTTGTCATAATGATATAGATTGGACTTTACACTGTCAAAAGTGTTACAAGTTTGAAGACAGTCCAAAAGAATGGTCAGATGCACAGTATAAATGTGAGGAGCTCGGAGGAAATCTGGTTACAATCAAAGAAACTAAAGTGAATGATTTCCTTTCACGATGGGTAACTGGAACAAATAATTTTATCAGTAATGTTTATATTGGTAAGACTCTTTTCACATAGATTTATGTTTTATAAGGAAAAAATATATAAATTCTTAAGAATTTAAGCAGAAATAACATTTGAAACCATGTAGATACAGCAACCAAATCATTACTTTGTAGGTTTTAAAGAGGAAGGATTTGAATAAAAAAAGGATCTTTGCAATCCTTTGTAACTCTGTTTTGCCCATCTACAAAATAAAATATTCAAATTTTTTGTTGTAATGTAGTGTAGCGTCACAAAACTCTTTTTTCTTCAGTAAAACTTTTTTTGAGAAGCCAAGAAAAGAGTTTCATAGAACCCAATAATTAGTTGCACATAGCAAAGGAAAGTCCTATGAAAAGAGTTCTCCAAATTATTGTTGGTTGAAAGATAATAAGAAATATTCTAATTTAGATTTTAGATTTTAGTACAATTCAAGATGCAATTGATTTATTAAGGTTTCAAATATTGAAATTATAGGTTTGAATGACCGTGAATCAGAAGGGAATTTTAAATGGGTTGATGGATCAGTTGCTAACAGTAAGGAGTTTATGTGGTCGAATAATGAGCCATCTAATGGCACAGATGAAGACTGCGTGGAACTGGGTGTTGGTGGACCACAATACCTATGGAATAATGTTAAATGCACTGATCCAATTTCTTTCATTTGTCAGGTAAGCACGTTCTAATAGCAACAAGTCTTCATCTTAGCATTAACGAAGAAAAAAAATAAACCAAAAATGAAAAAAAAACATTTATAACGCACACAAGCACAGCAAAAATGTTCTTGTGTCTTGAACTCTTTCAGAATAATAGTAACAGAATAATAGTAAGACTTTATTTTGTCGGGTTTAATTTTTGTTTTGCATGGTTTGATTTGTACAACCATCAGAAAGTCTGTTTTAGATAGAATTTTTATTCTTAAGAATGTTCTAAGCAAAAACTTCTGCAGCATTGAAGTTAATTTTAAGTCAGTTTGTATTTTTTGTACTTCAGAATTTATTGTATGATCTTGATGTCATTTTTTAACTTCTAGGAATGAGATTGATATTTATCATGATAGATTTATTCTGTTTTTTAAGTATGATGATGGCTGTTGAGAATTAGTTTTAATTATTGACAATAGCAATTTTTGAATTCTAATTCTTTATTTTGCTTTAGATTGATGCATGTGTTAAAGGTAAAAAATTTTATTTCAGATTTTCTTTCTTCAAAATTATGGCCCTTATACGACTGTAATTTCTTTTTATCTTACTGAAATAGAATTCTTTAAGAGTCTATGGATATATAGTGAAACAACTTCTTAGAAGTAAATTAGATTGAAAGCAATAAGGCTCTCAAAATGTTTAAAAAACAATGATCAAGAAAAGAATATTACTTATACTTGGCTGTCTTATAACACCTTTTTGGCTATATTTCCCTTCTGTTATCAAACAGTTCCACTCTCAGAAATTTGTTAGTATTGCTCAAAGTTGTGCTTTTTGAAGCTCTCATATGTTTTTATTTTACTAAAATTAAGGGAGCTTTTTGAGATACACTGTTTTAATTGAAATTTAAAATTAAATACTGAAATAGTAAAATAGGCTCTTTTCTAACTGTTCTAAACTGTCGTCTAAATATCTGAGTGTCCTATTCTTCACTTGCCAAAATTTTTTTTCACCAAAGTGCCTGTGTCTTATGAACTAACACTAGTTTTTGTACAGGAAAATGTTTAGAAAGGTTGTTATAATGCTGGCTTGAATTTCAAAATAAAATACTCATTCAAATGTTTATTGAAAATAATGCTTTATAGAATAATCAAGTAATTGTTCAATAAGGTCTTAATTATTTTGATTTTCAAATTACTTGTTGAACATTTTGAGAAAAATCACTAAATAAATGCATTGATATATTATTTACAGGAAGTTTCAGATGCGATGACGGTGAATGCATTGAAAAAAGTTTGAAATGTGATGGAATTCCACAATGCAAAGATGGATCTGATGAAATGCTTTGTGAAACAAGTAAAATATAGATGTTTTTGTTAAATGCAAAACTTTAGAAGCTATGATTATCAAAAAAACGTCCATATTTCTCAAGTTGCTATTGATAGATAGCAATTTTTTCGTATTGATCTTATTGCAGATCTTCATACAAGCAACTTATAGCCTTGGCTTAGGAAAAACAATCCTTTGTTACGATTCAACTAAAATTTTGTAATTTCTACCATAATCTAAATGATAAGACCAAGGGGAGCAGAATGTATTGTTAATTACTGAATGCAAAGTGTTGACAAACTCCATTTCAAACCAAGGTTTATTTTTCTATTTCTCCTGGAGTATTATTTTTATGATATTCATTCCTCCCTTCTATAAATGCCCAGAACATAAATAAGCTATTAAAAATAAATTAAATTACCCATGTTGCTAATATAAGTTGAATAAAGCATACTGTTATGTACTATTAATAGAGCTATTCATTGAAACATGTCTTAGTGGCCACCTCTCTATAACAAAAGTCTGCCTTATAAGTGGCCAGCTGATTTGTACCATAGATGTTACAAATAATTCATGTGTCTAAATACCACCTGCCTATGAACGGCAAAATTTTTGCCTCCCTTGAGTGGATGTTATAGACAGATTTCACTGTTCTTTGCTTTTTAAATGCACACTTTTTTAGCCAAAATCATGCTGTACTTTCAGAAACGCTAAATAATATTTGAGACAGAGACAGATTTCTCTATAGTTTTACAAAAGATTAGGCTCGGTCAATCATTATAAAAGTAAACTATTTGCTTTTAGAATGATCGGCATCAGCCTATTTTGTTTTGAAGCATTTTTCATTCAGTATTTTTGATATGATCTTATAATACAAGCACAGGAACAAAAAATTATTATTTGTTTTTTTAGAAACATGTGGTGGTTTACTGACAGCTGACACTGGTACAATAGCCTCTCCTGGTTATCCGAACAATTACCAGAATTCACTGAATTGTGCATGGATTATCGAAATCAAACAAGGAAGCCGCATCGAAATTGAATTTGAAGATTTTGAAACGGAGGACAGATTTGACTTTGTAACCATTTATAATGGCAAAAAGAAAGTAGCTTCAACTAAGATTGTTCAACGTACAGGCAAAATTAACCCACCAATTCTCCTGACGGCAGGAAATACTGCATTAATTACTTTTGTGACAGATGAATCAACTACATATAAAGGTTTTAGTCTAAAGTATAAGTCAGGTATATATTTAAGTGTTTTCTTTTAAATTTAATGGACACTCATGGTTAAAGCAAGGTTTTATTTTCACCGTTGCTGCCATTTTCCAATTCAAAAATTGTAGTTTCCCCCATAGTTCTTAAAAAGATTGTATATATACTGTAAAAATGAGTTGGATCCTTGAGATTTTGCGATAGAAAGCATTGGTCAATGTTTATTACCAATACTAGATTCAATAATTTTCAATACTTTAAATGGATCCCAAAGTGAAAATCAACTTATGCTCATATGAAAGAGCTTTCAAAATTATGAACACCGCTTTTTATTTCATCTCAATCGACTTTTCGTTCTCAAGTTATTTGAGTTTAAAGAATTGTTCGTAAGGGAATTTCTCTAAAATTGACAAGAATTTTTGCCCCAATATTTGCAGCTTAATATGAGGTTATAATCATAAATGGTAATATGGATTATTTATTATTCATTTTTCATAAAATTTGCTCAAAATGATCTTCCGGTCACTATTCCCAGGCCCTTTTCAAAAACACCTTTCCCTATTATTTAGTGTTTAGACATGTCTTTCAAAAATTTCAGTGTCAAAAATATCATAGGAGTGGTGAAATTCAAGTCCAGGGCCAGATATGAAGCAAGATATGAAAACAAAAAGGGGCCTGGAACGAGTGATCATGACATTATTCTGAAAAAATTTTATCACGGATAAGTTCTAACTTATATGCATTATCTATGTGAGAAAGCTCATTTATAAAATATCATGAAAACCTGAGTTTTGTGACTTTCGATATTCAGGTAATTTTTCAAACTCCATGATGACATCACAAATTTCTGGTACTTTCGGGGAAATTCCCTTAGGAACAAATCTTTAAACTCAAATAACTTGATAACGAAAAGTCGGATTGGGATGTAATAAAACGCGGTGTTTAAGCTTTTAATTTTTTAAGCTCTTTCATATCAACTAAGTTGTATTATCACTTGGGGATTCCTTTGAAGCATTGCTGTAAAGTGTTTGAATTAATCTTGAGATGTACATATTTTCCCAATGTATCTTGTTTTGCTTATTTAATTTAATAGTTAATAACCAACTTAAAATCTATTCTTTTCAACTTCAGTATCAAAACCATGCTACAATGTAATAAATCTCAACAACGGAGATTCCAAGACAATTTCATCACCAAACTATCCAAATGACTATCCAGACAGTACTGAATGTATTTATGTTGTTAATGGTTTCAACGTAAAATTTTTAACATTTAACTTTCTTGAACTTGACACTGAGGAAAATGACGATTTTGTAGAAATCCGAGATGGTGGAAAAACAGAACATCTTTTTGGTATATTTTCTGGTAAAAAGAATGTTAAAACATTATCACCTATTACATCAACTGGTGGAACATTCTGGATTCGATTCAAATCAGACAACAAAAATGTAGCAAATAATCGTGGTTTCAAAGCAATGATTAAAACAGGTGATTTATCCATTTATTCTTTTAATAAAACAAACATACTATTATAAAGGATAATGATATAACAAAGTCAAGAATATAATTAAAAGTTGTGATAATTCTGTGAATCATAACATATATTCGAAATCTTAACATATGTTGTGAAGAAGGAACAATTCTTTGAAAACTTAAACTATAATTATGCAGCTTCAATATATTATTTTAATAATATAATCTTTAAACATTATTCCACAAAAGAATATCATCTTTGACGTAATCTGTAACACACACAACAAATATAGACGACAAGTCCAATAATGTGTGATTGTTAGTTTCAACTCCTTGTTCTATAATAACCACACATTAGAAATAAGGCGGAGTCACCCAAAAATAGGTCTGCTAAGCAGTCATCAGTAGGAACCTTATTTTAATTGTATAACGACCAAAATCAGCCGACAGGTATCACTGGTTGTCTGTATTACAGTGGCTTCTAAAATGCATTTAAAAGACCTGAATATAATATTGACAATTATTTGATAATGACAAGAGATTGAACAAGTTCATCAAAGGATGCAGATTTATTAGAATAGTATTGATGATGATGCTTAAATGACTTTTTTAAAGATGACTTAATATTTTGTTCACATGCACCTTGTTTCTTCATCCTTTCAGTAAGTTGTTTTGCAGGTACAAGAAAATTTGTTTTATTTCCAATTTTGTACATCAAGTGTTGTACTATTACTGGACAAAGTTTGGTTGCATAACTCCTTCTAGATCTTGAGTTCTTAGGGGGGGGG
>JANSTP010268370.1:0-19968 GCA_025330745.1 Cladonema radiatum | reverse complement strand
CCATACGTCAGCCCCACGCTCACAGAATGGGATGCAGAAGATGTAGAAGATGAATTTGCTGCGATGACAAGAAAAGGAGTCTAACCATACAAATACATGGATAGCTTTGAGCGTTTTGAAGAACGACAGTTGCCGCCCAAAGACGCCTTCTACAGTTCATTGACGGAGGAACATATTTCCGAGGCAGACTATGAGCATGCCCAAAACGTATTCTTTTACCTCCTCACTGACGTACTTCTTCTTGCTGACGTGTTTGAAAATTTTAGAGATGTGTACCTTAAACATTACAAACTGGATCCCGCCCACTGTTTGACCTCGCCCAGATTGTCATGGCAAGGCGCCCTCAAGATGACAGATGTGCAACTCAATCTTCTCACCGATATAGATCAACACATGTTCATTGAAGAAGGAATAAGGGGAGGTGTGGCTACTATAACACACCGTTATGCTCATGCTAATGTTCCAGAAGTAGAAGGATTTGATGTTAATTGACAGAATGAATACATCATGTATTTGGACGCCAATAACCTCTGTGGGTGGGCCATGTCTCAATACCTCCCCACGAGCAACTTCAAATGGCTCAAGGAAGACGAAATCGAAAGACTAGACGTAATGACAGTGTCTGATGATTGTTGGAAAGGCTTTATTCTAGAGTGCGACTTGGGTAAGTTTCAGTTCACTCAAATGGATTACTATTGTTATTCATGATATAAAAATTCTCATATGCTTTATTCAGAGTATCCCAATGAACTCCATTATTTGCATCAAGAATATCCATTGGCACCAGAACGCTTGCAAATTGTGAAAGAGATGCTATCCGAATATCAAAAGTATCTCTTAGAAAAAGAGAGTCTCGGTTTCGTCAAACCACCGCCCAAGCTCGTCCCAAACCTCCTCAACAAATCCAACTACATCGTACACTACAGAAACCTCAAGCTTTACTTGAATTTAGGAATGAAACTCACCAAGGTAATTTTATTTATTGATTGATTTATTCTAAGGCTTTTTTATTACATTTTGACTAATATAATGAAAATATATTCAGGTACACAGAGTCTTGACGTTTAATCAAGCTCCATGGTTGAAGAAATATATTGATTTCAATACAGCCCAGAGAACTACTGCTTCAAATGATTTTGAGAAAGATTTTTTCAAACTGATGAACAATGAAGTCTTTGGTAACTATTTATTTTACTTGATTTTTCTTCAAGGTTATCATTCTAGTCAATGATTATTTTTATGTTTATTAATTCAGGGAAGACCATGGAAAACTTTAGGAATAGAGGTACTGTGGACTTGGTGACGTCCGCTGAAAAGCTGAAGAACTCGACAGCCCAACCATCATTCAAGCAATTTCGAATTTTTAATGAGAATTTGGTTGCGGTTGAACGTGCAAAAGTCGAGTTGTTGTTGAATCGACCTATATATGTTGGTAAGTATCTTTACTTACTTTGATGGTTTTAGTGAAATGTTCAAGTGATTTAATAAATTTTCTAGATTTTTCAGGGTTTGCAGTATTGGACTTGTCTAAAGCGCTGATGTACGACTTTCATTATAACTACATCAAGCGAAATTACCCTGGAGAAACCTCAAGATTGCTGTTTACAGATACTGATAGTTTGACGTATACTATTCAAACAAATGATGTAATCAGTGACTTCTATGGGGATAAGCAGTATTTCAATTTTTCGGGGTTTAAAAAAGACAGCCCATACTATAATGTGGAGAATAAAAACGTGATAGGAAAATTGAAAGACGAGCTGAATCGGCAAATTATCGTTGAGTTCATTGGGTTGAGGGCTAAAATGTATTTGGTGCTCCCGCTAGAAGATAATCCGATGAAAAAGGCAAAGGGAGTGAAGAAAAATGTTGTCAAGAAACACATTTCTCATGACGACTATAAAAACTGTTTGATGGAAGAGCAAAAATTTATTCATTCGATGAAAAGTATTTGATCAGTGAAGCATGAAATGTCTACCATCAAACAGAATAAAGTCTTTCTTACACCATATGACGACAAAAGATATTTTTTAGCGGATGGAATAACGTCATTGCCATACGACCACAAAAGTTTACGTCGTTGATTCTGTCACTGTTCTGTTCTGTTTTTAGTTTTTAATTTTTTTTTTTGTATATAGGTACACGTTTGTAATAATTTCTTATCAATCCAGATAAAGTCTTACAGTTTGTGGGGTAATTTTAAATTTTTGGTGATTTCGAAAAAGTTTTTAGTGGATTCTTTAATTTTCTGAGATTTTTTTTTTTCTTTTTTCTAAAAAGTCTTTGAATCGAGGTGCGGAGAATTTCTTTGGAGTTTTTTTATAATATTAACTTATTGTAATAATATATAACGGTTTGTGTTGTATAATTAACCAAAGAAACATAATGTTAACATATGATGAAACATCGGTATTTCTACTTCACACCTTTTTGCTTATCGCTTCCAGAATAAAAAAAGTTTACGTATGTTGGACATTTGTTTAATATTAGAGTGCAGCAGGTCGTAAGCTTTTTAAATCAGTCTCTTAGGGACCTCTAGTAATGTTGGAAGGATAGTGTATAAAGACTTCTAAACTTCAACTCAGTATCGACTTCAATTACAAGTCACGATGTCTCAAGAAAGAACAGCGAAGTCAATACTTCTCGCTCTTTTAAATAACAGTGAAATAGAGCATCCATATCACGGAGAAGATGCGTACCACGAATTTTGCTGGCTCAAGTTATCGGAACTGATGGTGAACTACGCTTACAAATTACTCGCGAAACGTCAACTAGAATTCGAATGTAGATTGCTAATCGAAAAATGAAAGCAAATGGGATTGGTAATGCAGGTCCACGATCCGCTTCCTTTCCGACTACTTGGTCAAGAAATTGAATGGTATGGGCGAAAAAACGCTGAACTTAGCTGCGATATCAATCTGGCTGAGAATCAACTATTCAAAAACTATATTTTTGGTTTCAACGACGGATACTCCTCAGAGTAATAAAACAGATTCAAAACGGCTATTTTCATAGACACAAATCTGTGAAAAAACATTGCGAAAACCGTTCTTTCTCAACATTAGGAAAAATTAGGGAAATAACAATAAGATAAGTACTAAGTAATGTTTATTAACAGCATATAGGTGAGCATACAAAGCGAAAAGTTAATTTTCTTAATACAGAAACTACACCACGAATCAGCCATTTCTAAAAGTTTATCTTGAAAATAATACCATATTTCATATGAAAAGTTCTCTTGATATTTTTCTAGAATAGTATAAATTTCCCTGCAAACATTTGATGACCTTTCATAATTTTTATCTAAACAATTATAAGGTAGCAGAGAATCTAGTTTGATATTAAGTAGACGAACATGATTTGCTTGTTTTATAAAATTAGCAACTTCTTTTTCATAAGTCTCTGACCATTCAAAATCATCACTTGCACTGGAAGCATTAAATAAACGCTTGTATTCATTTTGTACGTTGCTTTTGAAATAAGGGTGATTAGTGATTAGTTGCTTATATCTTGCTATAATGTCATGAACTAATGGTTCAACTCTACATTTGATTGTTTCCCATTCCAATCCAGGGCAATTACAATAACGATCATCAACACACATTTTTTTTTTTAGTAAATTTTTTCTAAAGAAAACAAATTAAGAAAAATTAACACTACAATAATCTTGAATAAAATATTGCTTAAGTTCCGACATCCATTCTTCCCTTAACAATAACTGGGTGTAGTCAAAAAATAAAGTTTTGGAATTTAATTTTACGTGCAGTAATGATCGGCAAATCCGATTGGCTTAAGACATATCCACTTTTCGAAATACATCCTAAAAACATTCAACGGCCTAAATTTCAGAATCTTCATGGTCACAGTAGTGATAAGCGTAGGGGTATTCGTTTTGTTTAACCATATTACAAGACTTGCACCTTTCTGTCACCTTTTCATGCATGAGGCCACACATGATTTGTGCAATTATTCTTTTTAGCGATTCTAAGTATATCTCCTCCAAATCCTCATCAATCAGCATTTTTTCTTCGAAAATCTTTGTCAATTCGTTCATCTAGCAATAAAATATATAACTATTTAGAGAAAAAAAGAGAGAGAGCGAAATGAGAAATAAATCAAAATATCTAAAAATAGTTACCTCAACATCCATCCTGTTTGTCTTGTCCAACTTTTTGTAGAATGAGGGTTTCTTGTTTCGTCAAAGTAGATATAGCATAGGAAATAATTAGCACCTAGGAGGTATCTTACTTCCAGGACACGCCTACCCTATATCTTATCAAAATATAGCACCTACTTATGTCATCAGAGAAGGCCGAATTCCCAAAGGAACAGGGCAATTAAGTGGCCCAGAATCCGCAGTCTTCTACTACTGTCGAATTTATGTAAGAAAAAGGCACTAAGGTTGAATTTACGGTTAGATGGATAGTTGAGTTTGTTATATTCGTTTTTGTCAGAATCAAAATAGTTATAAAGACCGAAACAGGTATATTAATTTCAAACATTTCACAGTTACATGGATTTCAGCAAATAAGATTGATGCTAATTTTAATCAATTTATTGACTTTTTTCCTAAGTAAACAGGTTCCTTAAAAAAGGGTGTTATCACACCCGTCGATTGCCCCTGCCATCCCCTCCTCTTCCATGGTACGTCACTGGAAGGGGAAAAATTTGCTGTCATAGTTTTCGCAAAACTGTTGGGCAGTAAGAAAACAAACAATACTGAAGAAGAGTTAAGAATATGTTTTATCGATACAGTGCTTAAAGCAACTTTCTTTACAAAAACGTAAGAAAATACTCAGCCTTTCAATGTCAAATAACCATTTGTAGAAATGTTTTGATAAACTTTGATACGAATGTTAAAAACTAAAATAAAAGCATAGATTTTAAAGGCTTCAGAAATTTTCTAAAATAAGCCAAGTAAAATGTGCTTTATCAGACAAAAGCCTTGAAAAGTGAATAAAATCCTTATTGAAGACAGAAAGGTAAAAGTTATTTCATAGCCTAGAACAAGTTCAGAGCAATGGTAGCTACTAATTTTAAAACGTAGAATTCTCAATGTAACCAAGGCGATATTAGATAACACGAAAACTCATGCGCTAAAAATTTCAAATGTCTTAGTCAAATGTTAGACCAATAGTTAGTTCGAAATGAAAATATAGACTTCCATGTAGAATTTATGTAGAATTCAATACCAAAATACGTAATAATGGTTTGATCTATTCCAACTATACATTATATTAAAATAGTATTACAACGTTTGTTATTTTTATTACCTATACCTACAATCGTGGTCAAAAATATTGGAACAACTTCGAGCTTTTTCAGCATTACTCTGCACCACAAGCGATAATTGAATGGAGATATTTTTACTTGGGTGAAAACCACCCAGTTCCCTTCTTGGCTTTATTTGTAGCCCTCTAGGGTGACTACAGAGGGGAATCACCAAAATTGTCCTTGCGCAATTCCGTTACTGAAAAATGGCATGACAAAAGGAAAGTCAAAATCTGAAAACTGATCAGTTTTACTCTGATTCCAAATAATTTTGTCCGAGATTGTACAATGCCTACAACGTTTGTTAGTTCTACCGAAAAATTTCGACAGTTTTATAATGGCTTCAAAAGGCTTGTACCCACGTTTTGCAAATCCTAATCCAGGGGCGTACCGTGAGAAAATAAAGAGGGGGTCGAATGTTATGTAATTTACTATCTAAAGAGGCCCCACCACGGTTGGAGCGAGGCCCCACCACGGTTAGGGCCGATCGGAAAGAAAAATTTTAAAACTTAGGTGCTCTAGATTATTTAAAATTGACACTTAAACTTTTCTTGAAAAAAAAAACCTGCTTAAAACCTCCTAAAATTTCAAAACAAAACTAAAACTATGAGAAACGACTACAGCAATAGATGCTTAACGTTGAATAACACCAGACTAGCTTATTTAACTGTTATCAAAATAATGGCCACTCGCACCCTGAGTATGGTTTTTACAGCCGAAATTCAATAAGTATCTGTTGCAGGACAGATGGAATTTTAAGTTTACAATCTTTCTTCCGCTACAAAATGCATCCGCAAAGACATTTCAGTTGTTTTTGTTATGGAAGATGAGGTTATTGGGCCAAATGGTATGGAAAAAAGGGTTTTATCTTGTGTTTATAAGAAAAATCCTCCCAAAGAAAGAATGCATTTCCACAGACTAGATATTGTGCTATATTCTAATCAAAAAATTGTACGCGAACTCGCGGACAGCTGGGTGCAATTGATTAATATCTGTTTTGTTGGTTGTTAATATCAGAGGGGTATAGAAAAAAGGAAATAATACATGTTTTTACAAAAGGTACAACATCTTTATATTCTTGAATGAAAGAGTATAAAATTCTGGACTCAGAAAATATAAATATGACCCATTCCACATCAAATCGACAACTCTCCACACCTGCAAATACAAACAATTTTCATTAATATCATATGTTGAAATCTAAGGACCGTCCTCAAGTACAGTGAGTAGGTTGTTGTTTTTGTGAGCTCGCCTGGCAGCCATTTTTCTGGTCGGTTATTTTCATCCAACGTCACGTCACTTTTACAAACAATATGCATATCACGTGATTTTTACAAACAATAGAACATGGAAGCTGGATCTGGTTGTCAATTTAATAACAATAGAGTAAGAATTCAATCATTTTCTGACATTATTTTCTTGTACCCACTCAGTATTAAATATTTGTAAACAAGAACTTAAGCGTTTTATGCATGAGAAAGCCAGATATTACCATAAAAGTATTTTGTTCGTCATATAATTTACACGACCTAAGCTATCTAATTAGTGATGCAGGTTTACTAAATTAAATAAGCAAGGGAAAAATTCTCTTATTTAGAGAGTGTTTTCGCAAATACTTTAACAATATTAATTAAGTGGAATTTTGGAATAGATCTTGCTATTCATAATGTACTTTGTTTCCATTTCCAATATGTTGCTAGAATGTTGCCATATCAAGTATGTTCCTGTGGTATAAAACTGATGCATGGGTGCATGCACCATTATAAAACGCCAAAATCTGATATTGATTCCTCAACTGATATGCTCCTTACTGACATGTAGTAACATGACTATTATAACTATAGCAACTGGCATCGAGGCCGAGATATCACGCCATTATGCCAAGCCAAGCCATTAGGGCCACCTGCATGGAGGGCCTGAGCCTCTAAGAAGCAGCTACTTTCTTTTTGAAATGGTCATAATTTTAGAAACTATTTTGGCAAGATTTCATTTGATTCAGTATACAGTATACGCTTTTTTTATAAGAACAATTTTATAAGAACACGAGCCTCCAATTTTAGCAAACAGTTAAAACAATCTAAGAACAAACTGAGGCTCATGATTATAAAAAAGTCTCTTATATAAAGAACAATATTGACAAATGACAGTAGTAAATAAGAGCACTTTAAGAACATTTCAGCCTATTTTTCCTCTAAAAATAAGAACAGCCAGGCTCAGGTCAAATTTTACTGGTTCTTTTAAAAAAAAGCGTGTACTGTACTGCATTATTTTGTTGAAAATGATTAAGGATTTAAAATTTAAATTATTCTTTGAACGGTTAACTTTGTTACTTACTCTAAAAATAATAAAGAACGTTTAAGTACACTTTCCCACACGCATGTTTTAAAGAAATGTCTCTTAATACACGATATGTTTTTATAAGCAACGCGTTTATATGCAACTGAGATCGATTTGTATTTACGTCCCCTATATCGACGCCCCCTTCAAAAAAAAAAAGACCCCAGCCTTATTTGTCCTTTTTTACTTGCGTATTACTTGTTAACAAAAAGAGCTAATTGCAAAATACCAAAATATTCAATAAACGCCCCCTTAAAAAATAAACAAATTTAATAAACGCCCCAGACATATATGTTCCCATCCCATACCATATGACTCCACCATGTAGTTAAAAATTGACTCTCCGCCCACTCTTCAAAATGTAGAAATGGGCGCATTGAAATTTTGGATGAAAAATTTAGTTAAGAAAATTGGGAAATAATATTGAATTTGCAGCAACGTTTCAATATTATTTCCAAATTAGAAGTAGGAAAGAAGTGACTCAATTAAAGAGATTCTCGTCAGTTTCCACCTTTTGAATTGCTTTCAAAACAATAGAATAGCGGCAACCGAATCGCCTCAAAAGTTTTATAAGCGCACTGGCACGTAATCGAGGTATTGCGGTGCAATACATTTCGTTAGGGCTGACATAAAAGTGCCTAAAGTGGCTCGGAAAACAGTGGGAAAAGGGAGCAATTCCTCCTGAATTGATGGAGAAGGAAAGTGGTTCAAGTAATAAAATAAAATTCAAAAACACCCAAGATGAGCGTTGAGTGGTTTTCACCCATTCACCCAAGATCCCATATCACCCAAGGCTCATATAGGTAAATTGCGTGATAAGTGTCTATGAAAAGAAAAATAGCTCCACTTGGTTATAGCTTTTGGTGCCAATTTTCACAGAAAGAGCAGAAATCTCATTATTTTTATGCATGATTGTAGATTTTTTAAATTTTTTTACTCGAATTTTATTTAAGACATGTCTATCCTTGATCCCTTCACATGTGGCTTCGCGAAAATCATTTCGTATGAAATATTTAGCAGAAAAAAGAATTTGAAAAAAATTTCCAGGTGAAACAAAAAATAAGTTCACTAGTAGGATTTTACTACACCGTTATGACGAATTCATCACAATATACCCAACCAATATTACATTTTTGCGATTTCGGATAAATTTTCCAGCAATCGTAAAACATATTCAAAAAGTTGGCAAGGCGAGCAAAGCAAACAAGGAGACGATTTTGAAAGAGTTCGGGACTAAAAGGTTTTATGCACTACCAACAACTGAAAGAGCAAATCATAGTTTTTCTGAATGCAAAGAGTGTCTAAATAAATTCAAAGAGACAATATCGCTGTTTCCGAGATCAGCAGTGAAGTATAAGGTAAAAGCTATGGGTAAACTTGATATTTCCATAAAAAAGCATGAAATACAAACAAAAGCGCCGTTTACCAACATGAATAAAGGCCATGTTCAAGCTATCGCTAAAGAGAACATTAAAGATATTAATAAGCAACTTGCCAGCACTTCCGTTTCGAGGAATAGAATTTTTTATTCACCATATTGGTGGTAATATTGTGACAATAATCAATGCCCCCTCCCTACCCCAAAACCTATTCAACTTATAAGGTGAAACGTTCTTTGTACGGTTTTTTGAGGATAGAACTTTAAAAGGGCATTTTCTAAGTAATTGATTAATGTCGCTAAAATTTTGGAATGAACCATATCTTACAACCACCCTTTAGATTGGCAAAAGGTTCCCCAAAGAAAACAATAGAGAAAAAGTCCCAGAATTTTTTCTTGAACTTCGCGTGAATATTTCCTTAACTTCAGCGCTAAAACTTTATATTTTGCGTCGTTTTAGATCACTGAGTGGCACAATATCTTAAAGACAAAGAAACGAATTAAGAAAACAACAATCACTGGAAACCTATGAAGACGCGAGAGTTTGAGTTGAACAGCAACAGCAAGAAATGGAATCAGTAAGAATATTGCTTCTATAGTAAATTGAATATAGAAATATTGTTTAATTTAACCCTGTCAAGACTGGGCTTTTTTGCTCTATCTCTCACTCTATCGAAATTGAGGTGTCAGAGTGGGTATGACAATAAAACCTGGTAAGGTTCTAGAAGAATACATGTTGTTCTAGAAGAACCCTTAGTGAGATGATTCATGCAAAAAATGTTTTTGAAGATCAGCTAAACCAACGTCGGTACAAATGAATTCATTTATTCAGACTTTGGCTAAACGACGCTACTTTCAAATCGGCGTCGCACCAACATCTTCGAAAGGATGGAGTCAAATTGTTATCATGTACACATACATTTAGGGGTCAAAATCCATACAAAAAAATTTGCTCACTACGGATTTCAAATCATATTAGGATCAAAAAATGAAGATGTGGTTTGGAGTATTAGCTTTTAGACAGACGTGCCAAAATTACTTAGACAAAAACTTTTCTGGCGATCCGTAATGAAACTTAAATGTCAAAAAAGTTGTTGTTCAAAGAAACTACACGGGCCCCCAGTCTAAATAGGGTTAACTCCAAAAAGATAATAATATTTAAAAACACTGCAACATATGAACATTTTCAAAAAAATAATACATAAGCAAAATATATACTGTATATATTGATAACTAGGCAAACATTTAAGAAAAGATAGGTACCATAGTACGTCGATTAAGCACCCGGGCGCTTATAAAATTTTTGAGACTTTTGGATAATATTTAAAAAATAGATTAAAAGACAATTTACAAAGATCAGAACTAACGCAAAACGTTTTCATAGAAACACTTCTTTACTACTTCTTTCATAAAAAACAAGTGATATTTAAGGTAATAATAAAACCGTCTTCTCCAGTTGCCAATTTTCCTTGACTTTCAATAAAATTTTTATCTGAAATTCAAATAGGCACCCATTCCGAATCTCGAAAGGTGGGCACTTATTCGGGTGGGGGGCGCTTATTCGGTAATTCAACTATAGGGTGGGTGCTTATTCGAGGGGGTGCTTAATCAGGGCATTACGGTACTAGAAAACGAAAATCATGATCATCTCATAAAATATTGTGCCAAAATCTTTCGTAGGGTACGAAAAGTAAACATAACAGTGTGGGCTGGATAGAAATATACGAATGGGACAAAGAAAATTGTTTGAACTATCTTGAAAACATGAATGAGCACCAGAAAATTAATTTCACGAAATTGGCTCGAATCGGTTACTTAAAGCACAAAAATGGTAGGTGTTGAGGACCTAGATTCATACTAATTTAGAAATGGCCTACCCAGAAAATACAGTCCATGCTTGATAAGTGCAAGCCTGGATAAGTAGAACCATTGTATAGTGGAACAAATTTTGATGGTCCTTTGAACTTGATTTCCCTTAACTGTTTTTTTTTTCGTTTGTTTGTTTTTTTGACAGAATTAGTTTAACGTTATTAGCCAAAAGTTAATATGAACTTATCATGCCATGACGAGGAATCGAACCTGCACGGTATTTTGGTCAGAGCCAACGGCACTAACCAGTACACCATTTTTCTCTCTTTTTTTTCTGTTTGGTCTCATAGAGGTTCCACTTATTGAGCGCACACTGTATAAATATCCCTTTGAATTTAAAACATCGAAAAATTGCAACATAAGTCAATTACTCCACAAAAAAAAAAAAAAAAAAAAAAACTGAGTAGATCAAAATTTTTTTCAAAAATATTACCCTAAATTTATTGCATAAATTTATATATACTGATAATAAAAACTCCAATTTATTATCTTATGTTACCAGGAAATGTTCCTA
Organism: Cladonema radiatum; assembly: GCA_025330745.1. Classification (NCBI taxonomy): domain Eukaryota; kingdom Metazoa; phylum Cnidaria; class Hydrozoa; order Anthoathecata; family Cladonematidae; genus Cladonema; species Cladonema radiatum. Next base: position 8,599 of record JANSTP010268370.1, on the reverse strand, counting down.
AACATGGTGGGCAAGTGATGAAAGAAATTCTTCTGCAAAGTGGACACGACTTGACTAAATTCACGAATCGGTTCTCCCAAAATTTCCTCAGTGACAATGTTACTAGGACACGGAGGAAAAAAAAAGGTAAATTCGAGAAAACGCGTAAACGAAGCTTTACTTGGTACCCTAAGTAAGGTAAGGTAGGCATTACGCAAAACTTTCTACAATTTCGTAGTTGGCACTCTAGTGGAAAGTCTGTTCTGTCCATACCGTAAATGTTGAATTACTGTGAATTAGCGCACCCTACCAAATGACCGCCCTTGCATAAAAAAGCACCTAAGTACGATGGTATTTTATTCGGTAAGCGCCACTGTCTTAAATGGTTAGTGATCGAGAAGAGAAGTATTTGCAATAAACCCAAAAAATCATATGTGCACATATAAATATTGAAAACAATAAAAAAGATCGAAAAAAGTATAAAACATTAAATATTAATATATATGTACTGAACAAAAACGGTATGATGTAAGACCAGTACTGTTGAAAATTTCTTGATTTGTACGAGAAAATACGGTAAGTTGGCTCCAACAGAATCTCCAGCACATCTCAAATGCGAACGTTTCCAGAGAAAAAACAATGTAGGAAAGTCAATTTCATTTTTAGTAAAAAAGACTTCGTCGAAACTTGATATTGATATTGATATTGCGAGTGGCCACCTAATTGGCTAGATATTGAGAAGGTTCGAGATATAGAAATTAAAGTTAAATACAGAAATTTTATCAACTAAAGCAAGAGAGGTCAACAAAATGAAATTGCATATACTAACTTTGAATTTAGAGAAATACGAGGATTAGAATTTAGAGAAGTTAGAGAATAAGGCCTAGTTTAAACGTCGAATTTTTGCCGCATCGATTGAAATCAATACCAGAAAAATTTTCAAACACATAATTTATTCAAGATAAATGAGACTTATAAATCCATTAAATAATTTAATCCGAAATTCAATCGTTAATTTGGTAGACTCTCTCGAATATTCGACATAACTTCGAGGTTAATTTATACGCCGCATGTTAACTAAATTGAATTAAATTCACAAAATAAACTTAACAGTTAAAAATTTCTTTTTAAAAACTTATTTCTAAAAATTTTTTAGCCATATTCGGAAACAAACGTTCAAAAATGGAACGTACGTCACTGCAAGTGGTCCAAATTATATAAGCTTATAAGTGGTCTATAATTATATAAATTATTATAAGCTATACCTGTTTCTTCGACGATGAATTCATTGAAACATCAATAAACTTCTGTAAACTACCTGTTTCCTTTCTCTTTTAAGAGTTTCTCATCTTTTTTAGTTTTCAAAAAAAAATTAATCATGGCAGTAGTCGCCATTTTTTCCCTCACGACATGACTTTTCTTTATGACGTAAATCAAAACCCTTTTAATTTGATTCAAGATGATTGTTCCTTATAAATCGAAACAATTTAATTCGGATAAACAACCGCATTAGTTACATTTAATTCGATGCGACGAAAATTTGGCGTCTAAACTAGGCCTTAGGCATGGTTCATAGGTCGCATTTATGTTGCATCGAATTAAATTCAATGAAATGCGATGATAATACCGCATTAGTTGTTTTGATTCATATGTTGAAATTTTTCCGAATCGAACTAAAAATTTTTCATTCATAAAGAGAATTTTTATTGAATTTTTTTTTTTCACAAATACAAATCAGAAGAGTGTCTCTGACTTTACTGGTTGCTGTCATAACCAGTCTTCAAAGTCTTTGTCAATTTCCCTTGGTAAAAAACCTATTTTTTTTTTTTTGCAGAGGATAAATTATCGTCATTATGAGAAGCCATAAGTAGATCCATGTACATGAAACAAATCGTCTCAGCTGGGTTTTGTATATACAGTATACTCTCTGTAAGTCGAATTCCATAGGGCCTTAATTTTTGTTCGAATTAAAGAAAGTTCGAATTAGAGAATGGGAAATCTCTAGTGTTCATGTTTCAGGGGTAATATAATTTATTCCAATAACAGAGAGATTCGGATAATAGAGATTCGAATTAGAGAGAGTCGACTGTATGGTTTTTTATGCTTAGGCAACTTTCACATAACATTCAAAATTTTAAACGAAATTTTCTCAAAAAATTATGATATATGGTCAATACATTCAAATTCGATGCGCTCGTAATGCGACATATGAAGGGAACTGCATTTCAATCGGATAATCCGGTATGGTCAACCGAATTATGTGATGAAATTCGCATTAATTTTTCTTTGGACTCAGACATCGCATTTCAATTGCACATAATTCACACTCAGTTTGCTTTCGCCAACTTTATTTAATTCGATGCGGTATAAATGCAACGTGTGAACTATGCCTTGAGGATTTAGCTTATATTTATTATAATGCTAGAAGTTTTTTTGTAAACGTCAACACAAAATGAATTGATAATAATAATCATCATCACAAAATACAAATCACAATTTTAAGAGCATGTTATTCTTCTCTTCCAATTATTCCGGTTGAACTTTTAGACTCAAAAATTTTTGGTTCTTAATGTAAATGGCTCGATCGCGAAAGTTTTTCGCACTAAATGCAAAACTTTCCTTGGAACATTGTTTCAGCAAAAATTTCTGAAATTAAATGTCTCAGAAACTAAAGGCATAGTTTCTAAAGTAGTTCAAACTCTCTCCTTCGCAAACAGTACAAACCCCTAAAAGCTACCCCTCCCCTTAGCAAACTTTTGACGAATTTCTCATTCCCCCTAAGTAAGTGAATCCAAAATGAAAGGGTGCCGGGGAGGGGGTGAGGAGGTAAACCTACCCCTCTTGATAATGACTACTGATTAACCCAATATAAAAGATTATTTTGGACGACTTTACATAACCGTTTATGGAAAATTAAACAGAACAGTTTTTATTCCGTAGGTTGAGCCTGCCATTCCTCGAAGGTGCTTCCTTGCCAATGGAAGTGACAAATGAGGATTTACAAAAAAACCTCATGGAACAAATTAACTCTGGCGTATATGACATTGGAGAGCAGATCGTACCAAAAACGTTTGAAAAAACATACATTAGGGACGGTGTAATAGAAAAAGAAGAAATTAAAATTAATGGAAGGAAAATACCACTGAATAAATTACGCCAAAGAATACTTACAGATCAGCTCCCTTATATGCGGTTGCACTCTGATGAAGATATTGAAAAAGCTACATTTGAAGAATTACAATCTTTCATTGCTTTGTTTACGGACATGTTGCCAGTAACATCTAATTATTCGAAGGAACAGCTCGGAAACATCGTGAAAAGTTTGGAAAAAACTCACTACTTAAAGTTTTGGCATGACAACGCATCGATTGCAGGTCATAGCTATCTGATGATCACCGTCAATAAAACCTACAATCGTGCACAGTTCTTTTCCGACGAAGAATACTTCGCTAGATCTAACAAAAAGTTAAACGTACAAGCAGTGATTCAAAAGCCTTACATGTATTTGTTAGCAAAATGTCCGGCTAACGAGCAACAACTGTTATATTTGGGTGATCGCATTCAAGACATATTGGAAATGAGAGAGCTAATGTTAAGTGATGGTATTGAGATAATTGATATACCAAGGTTTTTTAAGGATGATGCCCCTGCCTGCCAATATGAAGTAGGTCAGCAGAAAGACGGGAATTATTTTTGCGTTTCATGCAAGACCAATGCTTCAAACGTCAAACGAATATCGTCAATTTCAAATTTCAAACTGTGAAATTCTTTCTATTCACGACCCAGTGGATAAAATAAAGGCTACAGAATTTGCAACAGAAAGAATTATGAAAAAAGAAACAAAATTATATTCGTGCATTAGTAAGAATGAACTTATCACCGAACTTAGATCAAGAAACGTTCCATTCACAGAGAATTGGTCCAAAAAAAATCTTCAAAACATGCTTGACATTGAAATGCATGGTTTGCAAAGGCTGCCTGCCTTGATGTATGAAAATCCAGGGCAAAGTATCAACGAATTAAATCTAGAAAAATATGAAATTTTACCCTTAGAAACATTGCACGACATCAGCAACCACATTAAAAATCTTTACCAAGAAATTCCATCATGCTTTCCTCAGCCCGAAAAGGGGCACATTATTGATGCAATCAATGATTCGTTTAACGGTAAGGATGCACGAAACTCGTCAGATTACCGAAATAGCTTGCAAATCGTAACTAATTGGTTCCTGAAAAACAAAAAAAGATCACTTTGCCACAGAAATTCTCATACTGTTTCATTCTCATTCTCAAATTCTTATATAGCCCAGGAGATGAGAGGTCCCTCCTAAAAGTTTTGCGACTTCATCTAATTACCTTCAGGCATGCTATGATGATCAAAATCCACCTTGGCAACAATTTGAAGGTTCTCACAGAGAGAACAGTTTTTGGCACATATTACCATTTGATTGTGAATCATTGTGAATCATCAGATACAGAACGCCAGGAGGCTATGTTTGCAGTTATAACAAAGCTGACAAATATGACAAGCAATTATCAGCCAGAAAACATTATCTTAAATGCATTTATTCGCCAGTAAGTGCAACAAAACCAAACGAAATGTGATGACAAAACCAAAGAATCGTTCTTGGGGAAATACTACTTACCAATAAAGAGCAGCTTTTCTAATCCTCTCATCCCGTTTGAGTGGATAACGAAATTTCCATACGATTATCAGTCGTTATTAGAAAATATTTCAGTTTATCTGTGGGAAGAAACATGAGATGGAATAATGTTTCATGATACCGATGATATTGAAAGAGGGACTCACGGACTTCATCATATTCACAATTCTAGCCTGAAACGAGAAAAAATTAATCTTGAAAATGCATGGGAAAATTGTTTGCTCAACCCTGCATTAATACCAGCAATAAAAATTAAGACCTTCCACACAAAAAGTGATGAGAAAATAAACTAAATAACATATAGAACATTCCTATTGATACGGACAGCCCAAGTAAAACGAAACACAGTTCCAGTTCTTATAAAATTCATATTGACGTCAGTGCTTTGTCACATAGCACTTGCAATACAATTAACGAGATGCTCTTACATCAAAATATCGACGCCATTCAAACTAGAAAACCATCTTCTCCACAAGCAAAATGTTCACTGCCCGAAATACCAATAATACCAGCTTTAACATCAAAATCAACATAGTTCATTTTTTGACTGAAAAATAATACTTTTCATAAAAGGATTAATTGAGGTATCATATCAATGGTGGCTTTCTAAATCTCTTTCGATGCTACATTTTAATAAACTTAAAAAATATAAACAGTCATGAATAAAAGTTTTGATTAATATTGACTCTAAAATGGAAACCTGTTTGAAAAACACCAAAAGTTGCGATTAAAAACTAATTTGCCTGGTTTTCTACCGGAACAGGTTATAAATGCAAAAGACTTGCTTTCTGTTTTGAATATTATTCAACATGAGAAAAAGTTTTTTTCACTACATTTTCTAAATAGAACGTACATAGCATTATTGTTATTTATATACGGATAAAGAGCAAGTCAAGGTATCTACATTTAAATGTTCTTTAGAGAAGGACATGTTTGAACAGCGCACTTCTTTTTTGCCATATACAATAAAAAAAGTTTGAAAAGATACAAAACTCTGTCGTGCGATAACATTGGTTTTAGGTCCATGTTCTAAATATTTCAAGAAAACCATCTCGTATTTTTACACAGTCAAGACACTTGGATAGCATATTTTTTGTTAAACAGTATTGGAGTTAACTATATCTATTCTTGCTTGGTATTCAGTTTGTTTACTGAAAAATTGAAATCTGTTATTCACAAGATGTACTTTGACCACTTCTTATCGAATGATTTATCAAGGTTTGAAAAGCGTGATTTTTTGACACTCTATAGATATCGTGATTAATAGTAGTCAAGGAGACGATAATTTGTACTACAATCAAAATTTTACAGGGTTGGTAGTCATTTTTTATAAAAGATGTGATTTCATACTAGATCATTAATTAGAGAAAATAGACAGTCAATATGATCTTCATATTAGTTTTGATTTGTTAAATGTTGGTAGAGAAATTCGAAGATTATTAGAAGAATTTGTTGGGTATAGAAGTTCTTTAGTTTTAACATATTATCATCATTGGTGCCTGCACAAACAAGCTATAGGTGAAATTATGCATGTTTAATATTATCATAATTTGGATACATTTGCATTGAAGGTAGTGTAAAACTAAAAATTACATAATTTGAATCCCCTCAGAATGACAGGGGAAAAAGTCACAATTTACGCTTTTCTTTTCAGCAACAACGAGCGCGTTTGTTTGCCATCTTTGAATTTTTAAAGTTATTGCTCCTTCTTGAAAAGATAATTAACTATGACGTACAGAGTAAGCAGCTCAACATTAACGATTTTAATTGAAGCGTGAAAAATTAATTACATTTTTTTATGCTTTGAATTTTTTCTTTTGAGTAAATTTATAACAGAGTTTAGTGATGTAAAAAAATCAAATATTTTACACGTGCTTGCTTACTCTCTACGTCATAATGCATAAATTAAATTAATGAATGATAACAGTTTGTATGTTTGGCAAAATGAAGCTTTGTGAATCAAGAGAACCTAGTTTTAATTAAAAATAATTCTCAAGTCTCGTTTGATGGAGAGATTTACGAGAGTATCACAAAAAGAGACAATTGGTTGCAGAAGTTCAAACAAATAATTTGAATATTAATTTTAATATTTATAAGGAAGCAAAAGCAGATACGAAAACTCTTATAGTTAGAAAGAAGCGTGATTATTTTGTTGAAAATTTATCAGAAAATATAGGGAAGCCAAAGGAGCTTTGGAAAGCTTTGAAACAAATCTTCTGGGTCCGCTAATTTTCACTAAAAGATAACGAGGGGAATTATTTACTTGATGCGAAAGGAAATGCTGAGGCTTTCAAAGATTTCTTCTCAAATTTAGCTAAAGACTTATTAAGAACTTATCCTTTCCATCTGGCAGATTCACTATCGAAAACCTTTCAGAGTATTATAGCAAGGGAAATTTACCACAATTTAGTGTAACAAATCTCTCTTAAGAAACGATAGAAAAGATTTTGGCTAAAACCAATATCAACAAGGCTTCTGGTATAGATAAAATTCAAGGAATATTTCTAAGAGATGGTGCTTCTGTCTTGAAGCGGCCAATTGCTTCTCTTTCCAATCTCTCCATCAATCTACCGGTTGTTTCTGACCACCTGTTCCTGATCTATCGGCTGTTGTTGATAATTTTGTCCAAAAAAACTCATTCTATGTTATGTTTACTCCTGTTTACACTTTGCCTACACTTTTAGAGAACTTTACAATATGACCTATTTAAGCTTTACACTCCCTTTAAGAATGAATTGTATCCAATGCCGGTTTTAGGTTAAGCGGGACCCAGGGCTAAAAAAACTGTGGGCCCTATAGAGCAAATTTCAGAAAGATGTAATGCATTAAGTTTTTTTCTAATTACTGTAAAGTAACCTCTCTCTGTCTTTGCTGTTAGTTGTTACCAAAAGGCCTTTATCATCGTAATTAATGCTACTGTTGTCTCTTTGGTATAAAACTTAATACTGACAAATCTCACATAAGTGAATTGTAATATGCAAGAGATTTTATTCAAGGGACTTTCTTTTCTGCACTTGAAATAACACATTCTCGGACCTGTTAATAATAAACAGATTTTGATTACCTAACTTAATAGCTCGAAATGAGGCACTCTTTCAGCTAGAGAACGGCAAATGGTAATTGTAATTCAAATAATAGTGCACTTGGTCATAACTGCTAGTTAGCTATTTGATATGCTCTAAAGAATGCGTCACATTCAGGTACATTTCTGTCAAAGTTTTTATTTTTTAGTGCAATAGAGTTCTCAGATCAAAATCCCTCCTCATATGGGTGATAGAGACATTAAGTAAATATAGTTGTATCATTGATACTGAGTTTATTGATATCACAAGAAGTGTAACCAATAAAATAGTTGAAAGTGTTGATAGGCATCGGTGTTTCAGAGAAACCAACATTTTATATTAATTTAATGGTTGGGAAACGTGCGAAAGCTACACTATTTACGGTGATGCATGTGTCAGTTATGAAAATTTTACATCCGCAAGATAAGCATATAATAAATTATCTTTTAAAGAATAAATATTTTACTGGTGATCGAAACATGCAAGGATTTGAAAAAGACATGGATGGTTTTATTGCGATACAATACGGATGTGATAAAATAAAGGATTATATAAAAACATTGTTGCAGAAACTAAATCAAAGGCATGACATGGTTTATAGGAAACCATTGAATATCATGTATACGGGTGGACAGGTGGAGTGGTATTTTCTAGATGGGGAATATGATTACATTGATACAGAAAATATCCTAAAGGTGGCTGAAATAGAAGAGATGACCTCGAGATGAGATTGAATACTATATCAAAAATTGATTGGTTGGAAATAAATATATAATTCATGATTTACTTTTAAACTTATGTAACCAATAATTCTGTTCATTGTTTCCTTTAGAAAATATTCCAATTCTGTATGATTATATCTTTGGTTTTCTTCTTTAAAGTTCGAGGAACAGC